>AJFK01000713.1:0-73050 GCA_000467715.1 Hysterium pulicare CBS 123377
TCCCTCTGCCTCCCTCTCCCTCTCTCCCTCCACAACTAAGTAGGCTCATTAAGTAGATTTATCAAGTAGGTTCATCTCGTCTCTCACTAAGTAGGCTCAAAGTAGGTTTATCTCTCTCCATCTCTATAGCCTTTAGCCCTCGGCCTCAAAGGACTTAGAATTTTCCAACCTTTGTGTGTGGAGTAACAAATTAGATAGCTGTGGTAGACTAGAGAATAATAAGCTATTATAACATAAAGATTCTTCATAAATATGCCTCTTTAATAATAAAACATTATAATTATTTACATAAATTACTGTAAAAAAGACAAAAAAGGGGCCCTTATTTAATGTAGATGGTGATTATGATTGATTATACAAAAACAACTATGATTCATCGCGAACCGAAATCCGTAAGGTTGGGTTCTAATTAGTGACACCTAACAGCTTTAACAACCCTCTTGCCACCTTGCAAGACCTTGCTTTCATCCATCTCAACACCATCTATCTTAGTACTCTTGCAACCCCACATAAGCTCTACCGTTCCCACCATCCATCCGGGCGTCGTAAACTCGGCCGTAAAATCAAACACACCTCCATCATTTCCAGACCCAACAGCCCAATCCACTTTAAACTCTCCCATAGGTGACCAATACCCTGCTTTCACGTTCTTCAAAACCCCTGGCATCGGCCGAAACCTCCACTTCCTCCACCCCACAATCTCCAACCCCGCGACCTTAAAAGTCAATGCCTGCGTAGGCCCCGAACTCCATCCATGGCTAAGGCTAGTGTAGCTCGCGTCGTAATTGTAACCTGCCCTGCTACGGTAATAAAGACTTCCATTAGCGGTGATGCCTTCGGCAAGCGTGCTCCCTGTCATGAGCGGAGAATCGAGGAGATAGCCCCAGGTGCGCTGCATGAGCTGGAAGGCGAGGTCAGGCTGGCATGCGGTGAAATGAGCAAGGACTTCGATTCCGGAAACGAATGGAGAAATGGTGTCTGGAAGTTCGGGGGTGATTGGGCCAATGGCATTCCAATTCTTAGTAAGGGCGGAGCTGATAGCGCTTGCTTGGGTGGTGGAGGTGGTGAGGTTGAAAAGAAGCGCTAGAGCGTTGCCGTCTTGGGGATGGAGATGGGTGGTTTGGTTATCGCGATATAAGTTTGCTGATGGGTCCCAGAGGAGACTATTATAAGAAGTTTTTAAGTGAGCTGCTGCTACGCTCCACTGCTTTGCTTTAGAGAGAATGGTATTGTTCTTTGACCAGGATGATGCTAGGGAAGAAAAAGAAACGAGAGCATGGTAATCTAGAGCATTTAAGGCGCTGTTATAACCTCCACCTCCCTGACGGCCCCAATCGTTCGGTTGGGTTTGATTGTGCAGGCCGTGGTCGTTGTCCAAAGCGTCGAGGATGAAGTCAAGACCCCGGGTAATGTTGTCCCAGTGTACATTAAGCCAGCCTTCATTTGAAGTGAAGATAGCGTACTCGTAGATCGATATCAAGCTCCAAGCATGATACGTATCACTCATACTTCCGGATCTAAAGGATGCAGTATCCGGGCCGGCGAAGGGAAATCGACCAGTTGTACTATTCTGATAGTAGAAGAGTGTCTCGATCGCATTTTTGAATGCGGTCAAGCCGGAGGCTCCGAAGGCCAGGAAAGCAGTGACACCAGATAAGCCCATATCACCAGGCCAAACCGCGCGATCCCGCTTTGCTCCATCGAGTAGAATAGGAGCAGCGACGCCGAGGGTAGAATTATAATCCCAACCTGGTTTCACCTGAGGAAGGAACCGGCCAGTATTCTGGGGCGCGATGTTAGTCTGCACGGTATAAGCTCCAGTATACCATGTTCGAACAAGGAGATCATCGTCCGGAGCGAAGAAGTAGCCAGAGTAATTTCGGAGGTTCGTCATATCAGGAGCAAAACCAATATCGCACGTGAGGTTGGAGATGACCGAATCTTCAAACGCATTGATGGTCAGGAAACGGAAGCCTCCTCGGAACCTATCCCGTGGCATGCTGTAGAAGGATGCATTGTCTGACAGGGTGACGTTTAAAGCTTTGTCGTAGTCTTCCGTCGGTACGGCTCCGGTATCATCTGAAATCGATCTGACGAAAGAAGGAGATTCTGCGAAGGCAAGGGATAGCTGAGGGTTATCTGTATTGACATCGGTGTTGGCGTTGAAGCTGATATAGCCTCCCACTTCAATGCCAAAATCGAGGCTCACTTGGCTTCCTCGCTTCAACGACAAGACATCACCATGCTCGTTTGCAAGAACGGAGACATGGCCAGAAGTCGCATGGATTGAAGCCGGTTGAACTGTGCGTAATGGAGGGCTGACGATGTATTTCTCCCAAGGATCAGGCTCACTTGCTGTGGCGGTCGCGGGGATCAAGACGAAGCATGATAAATGCAGGAAGGTCACAACGCCTTTCATCCTGCAGAGGGTTGGGAACAAGAGCCACAGTAAGAAAAAAGAAAAGCAAGTGGAATTGGCGCATAAGTAGTGAGCTTTAAACAGCCCGCAACCAGGTGGTTGGGTCAGGTACGCTGTCGGTAGCAGATGTCCCGATGTAATTCTTGACCCGAGGCTATGGGGAAGTTTGACGTAGCTAGTGGCGGGGAACCGTCAACCATCTCGACCCCTTCAACGTTATAACACAAGACATCGTGACAGCATAGCCCTTCAAGTGCCGAGTTACGTAGGGGAAATACCTTCTCGTGGAACTAACTTGTAATATGGATGGTTCGGCGGTAATTAGCACGCCCGTTGAAGAAGAGTACTATCGAAAAATAGGAGTAGGGACCAGAGGAGGACTTCAGAACAAGACAAGCCGGAACATGTTAGGCGTCTGTATCTTACAAGCTAACTCAGCAGAGGTTCTGTCCGCCATATATGTATTTGAACCAACTAGATGAGGACCATCCGCGATCAAAAATCGTCGTTCTCGGAGACATCTTCATGGTGAAGATCCTAAATGCTGGGAATGGAGATACATGTCAAATTGGCAATGGCGTCGTCCTCCTTAACCATCAGCCCTTCTCGTTAGACAGACGCAGAGATTTATGGAAGAATAGAGCTTTTGAAATCAATCTGTATTACATGTGTACGTTGTTCTACAAGAAAATCATGCACCAGAAGAAAGCATCCATGTCCGTACACCAGATCGCACATCAGCCGCCACACTCAACCACAAAGCGCCTCGCCTCTTTAGCCGCCTCTCTTTATAGGTCTAGGGAAGAAAATATCCTCTTCAAATCCCGAAAGAGCATGATATACTCCGCCACCATACCATCAAGCCCTGCCTGTCTCGCCCTGTCCACCCACTCCTGCAACCCTAACTCCTCAATCCGCGTCACCATCTCCCTCTCCAGATGATCCCGGAACCCATCAACCGGCATAACGACTTCTCCTGATTGATGTGCATACTTCACAGTAGCGCCTTCCGTTGACTCCCAGTGATCCTGTATTGCAGCCACGATACTCCCCAAGACCTGTTCGACAGAGCAAAAATCCAGGAATCCATGGACTTTTTCGAGGATGGGTGTCGCTTTGAGTAATCGAGAGTACTTGACGATGTTATTCGTGATGTCAAGCGGCGGGAAGTCGTCACCCGTGATATCTGAGGGCCTATGAATCCATAATGGTAAGTTGTACTCCTGGGATGCTTTCGCAAGGATCTTTTCGCTTGTCCATTTAGAAGCAAGGTATGCTTTTGATCCATCCCGGGGTGGCGTTTCGATGACAGAAGTCTCTCTAAATTTTTCCTTGTCTGTGAAACGAGCGACTCCGGCGGTGGAGATGTAGTGGAACGGAAGCCTACGTGGTAAAGCGAGTCGAATGAGATCCTTCGTAGACCCAACGTTAGCGGGCTTCAGACTCTGATATGATTTCAAGAATGATACGTCTGCTCCGTTGTGGATCACGACATCGGCCTCGTTAAAGACATGACTTGCAGCTGCTTCCGAGAGCCCCAGTAGTGGAAGAGTGAGATCGCCCCTGTGCATTTTGATCCTGCTGGAGCTCGGGAGGGCCTTCTGCTTTTCGGCCGAGCGTATTGCGATGTAGTGGATTCGATCAATTGTTTGGTTCTCCAGAAGCCGACCAACCATAGCTCTCCCGAGAAAGCCCGTGGCGCCTGTCATGACAACCACGCGTGCGCCCCTGGTAGCTTGTCGGATATCGGAAGATCCCTTACATGCCACTAAGATTATGGGCGCTATCGACGTTTCTTTCTCCCACTCAATGGCGACTCCCTGTTCTATGATGGGACAGGAACTTTTAATGTGGATTGCCATTTCCCCAAGGGTACTGGATCCGAACAGCTTGATCAGAGGAACGAAGATACCCGTCTTGTTCGTGATCTTGGACTGGAGGGTGACGAGTAATAAAGAGCTACCACCGACGTGGAAGAAGTCCGTCCTCGATTCCAAATGAGCCTTCTTGGATGAGTCCTTGAACAGAATCTCCTCCCATAACTCCTTCATTTTGATTTCGGCAGGAGTCAGTGGGGGATCATTCGTAGGGGCTTCGCGGCAAAGTCGACCGAGCTTTCAAACATTTTCCAAACATATCCTAAAGTATCAGATAGTGCTTTAACATCGCTCTTCCCACGATTGAAGGTTCCGGTGTACGGAATAGAAATACCGAGAGCACTCTGGATGGTCTGGGAAGTAGGACCTTTTAGCGCTGGATGCGGCCCAACCTCGATAGCGATATCGAAACCCGTCTCGTGAAAAGCTTCTTCAATTTCTTGCGAGAACAAAACTGGTTCGATCATGTTATCATTCCAATGATCAGCTTCCAGGTGGTCCCTTGGGCGTTACCTTCCGGCCAAGGACACTAGAGAACCAAGCAACGGTCCTTTCTGGGGGATGTTTCATCTGGATGTTTGACGAGCGCAGAGACTTCAAGTAAGGATTCGAACTCCGAAGCATATGGTGAGAATGATACGCTTTATCGACCCTCAAAAGCCGCACAAACTTCTTTTGTTCAACAAGCATAGCCTTTACTTCGCGTATAGCATCCTCATTGCCCGATAAGGTGAAGCTGGAAGGGGAATTGCTTGCCGCCACAGAAACACGATCCTTGAGGTTTGAGACCCCCGTGAGCTCCTTCGCCTCCTGGAGTATAGTTCCCACTGCCAGCATGGCTCCTCTCTCACCGCTAGACCCAGAAGCTAGTTCTAGGTAGAAGTCTCGATAGTATGCAATTACAATAGCATCTTCAATGTGTTCCAGATAGCCAGCGGCGTAAGCGGCTGCGATTTCGCCCGAGGAATGGCCCACAACAGCGTTGAATATAATCCCAGCAGTACGTAAGAGCTCGACAATCAAGAGCTGAACTGCTGTGCATAGAGGCTGCGACAATGCGGCTTCATTAACACGTGACGTAGAAACATCGGCAATCAATTCGGTTGCAATTGAAAAGTGCGAACGGTCAGCCGGAGGAAGTTACTTCTTGGCTTGGCTGATATTGCTCGAGTATTGCGTGGGCATTCGCTCCGCCAAAACCAAGGCTGTTTACGCTGACCCTGCGAGGGCCACCATGAGTTTCTGGCCATGGCAATGCTTTTATCGGAATCTCAGGGCCGCCATAAAATGGAGCAACTGCGGGATTGGGCTTTTGGAATAGGAGATTCGGTGGTACGACGCCATGCTGTAAAGCGAGAGACGCTTTCAAGATAACAGCGAGCCCGGCGGTACCCTCGGTGTGGCCGATGACGGTCTTGATAGACCCGTCGTAGAGAGTTTGGTGGTTATTCGCATCGGGATGGAAGAATGAAGTGCTGATGGCCTCCGCTTCGATCGGGTCGCCAGCAGCCATGCCAGTGCCATGAGCCTCGAAGTACTGAGGTCGATCGCTCGACTGAGTTAGATCCAGCCCGGCCTTGGCGCAAGTGCTCCGGATCAATTCAGCCTGGGCCTCGGACGATGGCATCGTGATCCCTTTCGTTCGACCATCTTGATTGATGCCTGTTTCGCGAATCACACATTCAATATCGTCTCTGTCAGCCAGTGCAGCATTTAATGTTTTTAATACCACTGCTGCCACGCCGTCACCTCTAGCATACCCGTTCGCATCGGCATCCCACATGCGGCATTTACTGTCAGGGGACAACATCTTTAGCTTGCTCTCTGCCATGTAAGGCTCTGGTCCTAAGATGGGATTCGATCCTGCTGCTACTGCAACCCGAGATTCAACCGGCCCTTAGAGACTGGACAGCTTGATGTACAGCAATCAGGCTGGACAAGCATGCCGTGTCAATGGTCATAGAGGGGCCGTGCCAGTCAAAGAAAGAGGAGATGCGGTTCGACAGAACACTTCTCGCCGTTCTTGTTGGAACATATGTTGGGTATTGATTGGGGTCTCGGTTCACGACGTCGGCTTAGTCTCCAGTCATCACCCCAGCGTAGACAGCCGTCTGGGATCCCTGAAGAGCGGAAATTAACAGTCCAGCGGATTCAACGGCTTCATATACCGTTTCAAGAAGAATTCGTTGCTGAGGGTCCGTAGAATTTGCCTCAACTAGTTTAATTCCGAAGAATTGAGCATCGAAATACCGATGGTCTTCCGATAGGATATAACTCTTGCGGACGATGCTTGTTCCATGATGCTGGCCATCGGGATGATAAAAACTGGATGGATCGAATCGAGACTCGGGCGGGATTTGACTCTCTACTTGCCTCGCAGACTTCGGTGATTTGAAAAGATAGTGAACTTCTTGTGTGCACATTGGAACCATCACGAACCTTGGAAGTTGTTCATAATCCAGCCAGCACGAGACAACTTTAGTAACTACGGAGGTCTCGGCGTACGGAGATACGGTGCGGGAAGGGGGTTCACATGCGTGAGCATATTGAGTACTAGATTGCACCTTCGTTTCTTGTTCTCTCCAGTGTTAGCCCGGCCAAAGACTATCCAAAACGACAAGATTGCTGACTCTGACGAAGAGAATGGGCACCAATCGGGAAGGTATTCGGAAGCGACAAGAGTGGTAGCTACCTAGGTAAGCTCAGAGGAAATGGCAACAGAGCAGTTCTTCCTTTAACTCGGCGACCAATTAAATCGACGATGAAGGCAAATCGTTGGTCCTTCGCGAGTCCTATACGAAAAGGCAAGGCCTGAGATTGATATGAAGGAAGACTGACGTCAGGTGTATGACTAAGGGTCTAAAATCGGAGCTTTTCGCGTCAAAGGAAGACCATTTGAGCTATCTCAACTCTGAAGAATGCCGTCCGATGTGGTATTTGGTCGTCGAAGGGTTTCAGCAATCACACTACTCTCGGGAGGCCGTGGTCGATACGGCCGTATGGAGAATCATCAAATCGAAGTCTTCACGCAAAGCCAATGAGTCGAGATGTTGAAGACACTTCCATCAGACTTGATAGACATCTAGCCTTCTACCTATATCCTCCCAATAACGTGTTCCGCGCCTACCTTCTCAGGCCATACATTTCTAAGGTCTCCCTAGAATGTCTTCCGTAGCTTTCATGCTAAGCATCATGGTTGGCAACACGGGAAATGCCCCTGGTACCTTAGGATACGAGCTAGCATCTACCACCCTGAGTCCAGTCACTCCTCTCACTCTAAACTTCGAGTCCAGCACCGCCATCTTATCACCATCGGCGCCAATCGCACAAGTGCTTGTCGCGTGATGGCTATATGTCTGCTCCTTCAGATACGTCAGTTGCTCAGCATCGGTACAGTTTTTCGGCGATGGGCAAGGATGCTGTTCTTTGAAAGGCGCGAGACCTGCAGGCACCTTGGAGAGAGCAGAACGTATCCATTTGGCGCCTTGGAGAAGGGCGCCGAGGTCTTCGTCTCCTCCGTCCTGGAAAAAGCGGAAGTTAATATCAGGAACATCGCGTGGGTCCGCAGAGCGAAGAAGCACGCTCCCTGCTTGCGATCGAGGATTCATGTGAACCATGGCACATTCATATTGCGTGGGGCCAAAAGATTCCGGATATCTGGCATAATTTAGTCACTCCTGGCTCCGAGTGAAGAATCGTAGAGAAAAGACAGAACTCACCCTGGGTAGAAACCGTCAAAGGAGAAAGATCCGCACCACATGTAAATGTCTCGGATCTTCGCCAAAGAAGTCTTAAGGAAGACGGGAAATACTCCACCGGGCTGTACTGCACGTGCTGCCAGACTTAGCAGGCCCCCTTCGTAGTTGTCCGCGAGCCGCTGGCCTACACCAGGAAGGTCAACCACAACATGGATGCCGAATTTCTTGAGTTCGTCTGCGGGGCCGATTCCAGAAAGCTTCAGAAGTTGCGGAGAGTTGAAAGCCCCACCAGAAATGATAATTTCCTTCGAGGCAAAGACCCGGCCCAAAGTGCCCTTGTCGCTCGCATTGTAGCGAGGATCAGCGCTGTACATGCTCTTTCCATGGAGATACTCAACGCCAATAGCTTTTGGAGTAACACTGCTGTTGTCAAAAATGATTTTGGTAGCCAGGCTGTTCAGTTGAAGGGTGAGCGGGTGCTTGTTCTCCCTGACTGTAGCGCGGACGTAGTAACCAGGAGAAGATCGTTTTCCATCTGGATCGATGTGGCTCACGCCCCCAAAGACCCCGGTCAATTGGTCTCGGTCCGGTTGATCTCCATTCATATCTCTGGTCGCAAACATGGCCATATCACTGACCGAACCGTTGCTGCCTAAGGATTGAGCCATAATACGCATGATGGTGTCCTGATCAGAGCTATTCTGCTGCGGTGAATTTGCTCCAGGGTTTGTCAATCCAGGATCTTGCACTTGCATAGTCATATCAAGCCAGCCATTAAATCCATGTTTGGTGGTACTACCGTTCGGTAGGTAATGAACGCGTTCTAAGTTGATCATATGCTTGCGCATAGTTTTAGCTTCCCACGAAACGTCTCCGGTTATTTCAGCAATAGCGTTCCAGTCAGCATCGTCAGGGTTCATCGTGAGACAACCGTTGTGCATTGCGCAGCCGCCGAGAGTTCCAGCGCGAGGGTAGTAAATTCCGAGTTGCTTTGAGCCTTCTGGAGGGGTTGTGCCGACGTAGAAGCCACCGTCAGGTTTGCGCCACGTCATTCTCAGATATCTTGACTCCCGTGCAGGATCTTCGGAATGCTTAACATAAAAATCCCATCGTGTAGCTGGGTCATTTCCCGCCAAATTAAAGTTCATTGCCTGAGAAACGTTGACATTCTCAGTTTGATCATCTCCAGCTTCAAGCAGCAGCACAGAATGCCCAGCTCTTGCGAGATTAGCGGCCAATGGTCCGCCCCCAGGACCTGAACCTATAACAATGTATTCATAGGTCTTGTTTTCAAAGGGTGCTCCCCTTGTGAGCGTGAGAAGTGTGAGGTAGAGGAGACTAGACGCCAAGG
Organism: Hysterium pulicare CBS 123377; assembly: GCA_000467715.1. Taxonomy (NCBI): domain Eukaryota; kingdom Fungi; phylum Ascomycota; class Dothideomycetes; order Hysteriales; family Hysteriaceae; genus Hysterium; species Hysterium pulicare. Next base: position 9,346 of record AJFK01000713.1, read on the forward strand.
AAAAGATCGGCGACATGATGGAGAGGTGCTCGAACAGCTATGGACATAACGAACGATTCTGGCGCTCCACCTACAGTTTTATAGAGTACTCATACGTTGAAGTGTTCTCGATTGGAAACCGTTTATCGATCTCATTTGACATTGATTTAGGGCTGAAGAGATGAGGGGAAGGCCGCCAATGGGAGGCGAATGTCGATATAGAACCCGTAATTATGATAGTACCGTAACCATGGTGTGGGGCAATGAGCTGCAGCCATGAAGTGATCAGAGAATACATGAAACAAGATATTTACAGCTTCCCGAACAGGTAAGGGCATCTTACCTAACAGGCAAGTTTCTTGTAGCTGATTGTGCTGCATATGAGGCTCGTCTATATGGCTGTTTCATTCTAGCCAATAAAAAGCCACAACCAATTAAGATGTCACAACTGACCACCTGCCAGCATTAGTATTACATTCAGGTACAGTAATTATGCAAGGCGGATTCGCTAGATTGAAGGTAAGTGACGGATCACTAGGGTTCGGGAGCGCTGGCCAAATTCATTCATGCAGATACTACCAAGTCGACAAATGAATGTGGAGGTCGAGTTGAAAAACAGACAATGACGGTCTTTGCGGGGAACAGCTGTTTCTTGCTGCGAGCAAGCCTTCGACGCGAATATTTGCATGGCGTGAACATCCATATTCATACGCCTATTAGAATCTACAATCAACCACAAAAGGGCTTTTGACTAGCACAATATGATACGTTCTTCACGAGTTCGCAAATCGATGCTTCTCAAGGATGGATGTGGGGCATTTTTCCGTGCGGTCCGTCGGCCTCAAAAGGATCATGAAAAGCTTAGATTGCCCAGTTCATTGCTTTCCGGGTACACACCGTCCCATTTCTGCCGGATTCAAGAGTAATCTTGATCGTACTCGGTGCCGCGCTGATGTGTTGCTCGGGACCACTGAATGGAAGGACAAATCCTTTTACTCTTGGCGAGTTTCCGGGTCCACGTTCGACGTCTTGCATATTGCCAAAAAGAGTCTAATCAACTGTACTGCAGGGAGATCTCTGGGCATCGGTTGAATTGGAAAATAGATTAAAAACCCCCAGTGCAGGCTAAACGAGAGCCGGAATAGCGGGAATCAACAGGGTGAGTCCTCGTGTAGCTCATTGTTCAGTTGCAGGAATGAATGAGCTGTAGAATGATGGAAAACTCCTTCGAGGCAGTGAAGGCTTCGGCATTACAGTCCTGGTACGATGCAGCGCACTGGTACATAGTTCCTCCGCTCCAGGTCCAATAAGTCTTGGCAGGCACGTGCCGTGAAACTGAATGCCACCAGCAACAGCTTTAAGGGACGATACCTGTTCAAACTGGAGTCTCAACCTATCTTTAACATCGTTAGAGCATTTTCAATACAAGTGCATGAAGTGTTAGTCAGTGAGAGTACATACGTCTAATCACGTGCCCTACCCCCTTTGCACTCGGCGTTTTCAGTGTTGAATTCAAAAAGATATATCATGTGAACAAGGCCCTGTGTACTACTTTTCAAGCGCCAGTGGATTCGCAGAGGGGGACGAATAGATGAGATGTCACGTCTCCGGAGAAGTGACCCCACATTCCCCAGATTTTCCTTTACATTTCTCCACTTTACTCCACAGTCTAGTATCTTCAGTGTAATGCGCAATGACGTTATTTGTGTGGGCATACAATTGTAACTTTCAGCTTGAGTGGGGAATGGAAAATGCAACTCTATATCTTTAAGATAGCGTAGCTAGTAGTGACTGACGCAAATTAAATGCCCAAGAACGGCCGCTATGGATATTGAAAAGCAACCTTTGATCGGCGCGCTTGTATCCAACCTACGCATTTACCATGTCATCTTTTCTCTTGCAATTGGGCTGCTCAGCCGCGTACTATACTCTATTTTCTTTCACCCGCTCCGAAATGTCCCGGGCCCTTTCGCTGCCAAGTTCACCGAGCTGTGGCGGACCAGGAAATACTATCTCGGCAATTGGCATAACGACATTTTGGAGTTGCACCGATGCTACGGCCCGGTTGTGAGAATCTCTCCGAATGAAGTTAGCTTCGTAGACAGGGACGCTTTGGTAAAGGTCTATGGTCATGCAACAGGAACCAAGAAGGTTGGTACCACAGTACTTTACATCGGATATGAGTCGTTCACAGCATTATAGCCTCTTTATTGAGATGTTGGTCGCATGCTGATACTATGATTACAGACTCCATGGTATGATGTTTGGCAACCCAAGAATGCCGGACCGGGGGTAAGCATGGGGATGCGTTAATAAACGTTTGTCTCTGACTCGAAGTAGGTTTTCACTACTCCTGATATGAAGATCCATGCTTTCCTAAGAAAAAGGATAGCGACAGCGTACTGTAAGTAAATCCCGCCATGCAAAGTCGATGTCGAGTTGATGATATCTTTCCCCAGCCATGTCTACAATATTGAATTTGGAACCATCGATCCAAGAAGTCTGCAATACCCTCTGGGCTAAATTCCGCGAAACAGCCCGTACAGATCAGATAGTAGATATCCAAGAATGGGCAGCCTATTTCGCTTTCGATGTCGTAGGGAAATTAGGGCTCGGCGGACCACTCGGTTTTGTTGATAAAGGCGGCGACATTGACGATGTCATGAAATCAATCCATGGATTCTTTTTCGTCCAGGCCAATTTGGGCTATATGCCAGGACAGATGTTCTGGATCGACAATCCGGTATCGAACTGGCTTCTTAAACACATAGGTCCTCCGTCTACACAAGGATCAAATACATTCTTTAGATGGTTGAGCAACCAAGTAATGGGCCGCATGAACGAAGGTGGATCTAATGATCGAACCCCGGACATGTTAGACCACTTCATAGCGATGAAAGATACAAAGGGGAACAAAGAGGGTTTTCCTGGAGTCCTAATGGAAGCGGCAAATCTCATAGGAGCCGGGGCAGATACGACATCCATCGGCATCGCTTCGACTATGGGGGAGCTCTTGACGCATCCGGAAGACTACCGTAGAGTGAGAAATGAGATAGATGAAGCGTATAGAGAACATGGACTCACTGATGGAGCTGAAGGAAAACCCCTCAACTTTCTGGCGGCAGAGAAAATTCCATATCTCAACGCCTGCATCAAAGAAGCGACTAGACTTCATCCAAGCATTGTCTGGCAACTTCCTCGAGAGGCTCCGAAACAAGGCATTACCATTCATGGCCATTACATCCCTCGAAGTGCTACATTGAGCATGAGCGCGGTGGCGCAGAACCGCTGCAAGGAGATATTTGGTGAAGACGCCGATGAGTGGAGACCTTCGAGGTATATTGTTGGAGAAGGCGGCACAACCCAAGAAAAGGTAAGAGACATGGAAAAATGCAACGTCACGGTAAGTCAGGCAAATGGATGAAATATCCTGAAACCCAATCCTCCTCGGCTGCGACTGATACTGGAGCGCGTAGTTTGGCTTCGGAGCGAGGACATGCATGGGTCGCCATCTTGCAATGGTGGAGATGCATAAATTCATCGGTCAACTACTTCACCAATTTGATTGTGAGGTTGTCAACAAAGAAAAGCCATTCGTACCAAGGTCTCAGTGGTTTTGCTTGCAGGAGAAAATGATGGTGAGGCTGCACGAGAGGGCCAAAACGGAGTGAATGTAGAGCAGGTTTGGAGGTTTCGTCATTAGTCCTTGTTTTGTGGTTTTATGGTTTTGCGAAGCAATCAGGGGAGAGCTGATACATGTTGCATTCAACGACTGGTGTCGTTACTAGTCGTACTGGTATTCTTCTATGCTGGACGCTTGTACTTCTTGCGCCGCTTTCCAGCTCACCTTGAAGGGAACAAGTTGCTTTGGAGCTTTCATCTTTATACGCTGATAGACAAGATTTTGGTAGATGCAAAGACCTGCTCTGAAATTGGGGAGGGTTAACACTAATATGTTGGTGATATCTGCCGTCGGATAGTCGAGAATCTAGGTGCGCATGGGGCGCGCTTAGTCTTGAATTTGGAGCCTTTTCCCCGCAACTACCGTTCCCCTCTCCAAACGTCCCCAGAAAGTTCTTCATGTCTCCGGCAACCTCACCTTCAAGTCGAACATTGCAAATCCAAATTCTGTCTCGTTGCAGAGCTGAGTCCCTCGTTGACTGCGTCTTATCCAATCTCGCTACTATTTCAGTCTTCACACCTCGGCTATGCCATCCACTCCCAATGTAACGACGCCGATCGAGATAACTACCCAACCTGGCCGAAGAGTGCGAAAACGCTACAAGTGCAGCGCTTGCGACAAGATATTCAAGCGGAGCGAGCATTGCACCCGCCATGAACGTGTCCACACCCAAGAAAAACCCTATAGTTGCCAATTCTGCCATAAGCTGTACGGCCGCAAGTATGTTGCAATTCCTCTTTTCTGTATAGATTCCGGCGTCGTTTTCTCAATGCATGCAGCACCAGAAAGGTCTGTAAATGACCTTTTTGACATTGGCTGATGGTTCGATATGCCTTTGAGATCTCATTACTGAGGTCAAACGTTGTATGCGGAGAGCAAGAAGAGACATCCCGAGGTCGATGCGCAGTCCGAAATCCAGCGACACGTCACATTTATTATAATATAATGTGTTTCTATTTTACTAACTCAGCCTAACTTATAGAGATCTGGTAAAGAGACATGAGAGAACTATCCATGCCGACAAGTTCGAGGTATCTGTCGCTGACTCAAGACGCCGGAGTTCCACCGCAAGCCATGGAGACGAACACGATGGCCCAGTAGTGAACGTATCTCCATTCCTTAATCGTGCCGGCCCAAATTTCAAGGACAGCTTGAATGGCGAATGGTCCCCTTCTCAAATGATGACACCACCATCGCTACCCGCAGGTGTCGAACCCAAGCTACCATCAAATAACATAGACACCACCATGTCCAATACTTTTGTAGGCTTGAGCAACGACCTCCCTCCCTTCCATTTACAATCATTGCCCACTGGGAGATATGGACCCACTCCGCCACAAGAATCACCCCAGAACAAAGAACCTGACCGCCAACGAGATGGCGAACAACCTCAATTTGATTTCGAAAACTTAGACTTATTAGGTCCTATCAATCAATCGCAGCAGGGTACCAGCATCGCAGATCTTAGCCAATCTTCAGGATCGTTGAATGGTCCAGCGAACGGCGATCTATTCGCCGATACTGACTTCATGCCTTTCATTTCTAATGATTTGTTCGGAGCACCGGAAGAGTTCTTACTTCCACAATTTTCATACCCATCAACTACCCAGAACGCCGATCCATCTTCACCATGTGGCACGCGCCAGTCCATCGCGGATTCTGGTGTGTCGGTTGTATTTGACAAAGCAACTCCTACACATGATTTGGGCCAGTCCCGTAGGTTATTCGAGCAACTACCGAAAGTTTTACGGGAATCATCTGAGACCCCTCCCGGATTGATTTTGAATGGTCTGGCATACTCTGCCGTTTGTCACGATATAACCAATCGTCTGGGCGGAGAAAATATAAGTGAACCCCTACCTGCAGGGAAAGATCTCCAACGACTTCTTACTAGCTATGTGGATTGCTTCCACCGACATTTACCAATTCTCCATCTGCCTACCATCTCCTTTTCACGTGCTCCGAGCCCCCTCATTATTGCTATGTGTAGCATTGGTGCACTTTATCGCCTTGATCGACGGCGAGCAAAATCCCTGTACGACTTGGCCAATAAACTTGTTGTCCTGGTGAGCGCTAACAGTCTGACTGAGCGTAAAATTAGTCCCGCTGACTCCAAATAATAGGACAAACATGCTACCCACATGCGGACGACAAGAAATACTAGTCCCTTGTGGATGGTACAAACTCGATTTCTCCTTTCTTTCTATGCCATTTTCAGCGGTGACCAAGTTCTTGTATGCAATGCTTTAGAGCAACTGGGATACTTCTCAATGGTCAGTTGTATGATAGAGTGCACTTCTGTTTCCACTTACATTCAATCAGGAATATCGCCTCAGAAGATTCGCGCTTTCTGGCCTAGCAGAGGAACCGCGTAATGTGAGTTGGGAAGACTGGATCTCCAGAGAATCCGACAAGAGACTACTCTGTGCGATGTATATCTTCAGCAGCTTGGCAATGACAACATTCGACGTGACCCCAGGATACGGAGCCGTTCAGGATCTACAATTCGAGCCCCCGGAGGAAGAGCGATTATGGAATGCTAAAACGGTCCAGGAATGGCAGGAGCTTAAGAACACCGAGACCGCAATGCATCCTACCACCATTCGACAAGCAATGGTTGACATAATCTCTGGTAATCAGCACGAGGGACCTCAAGTGGAACCATATCATGTCACGGCCTTTACGGCGCTTGTGGTTATGCACGCTGTATGCATCCACATGTGGCATCAATTCCATTATGCACAGCCATTTGGGAACAGTACTTCCAATTTGCCGGCAGATCGGGCACTACGCTATACGCTCCTATCAAGTGCTTCTTCCACACTCGCTAGATGTCAGAAAGCTATATCCCGAGAAGGCAAGGACGAGTATGAGCCTTCCTGGAACAATCCTAATAGACCGCTCCTGTTCAATTGCCATGCTATGCTGCGTATTGCTTACACACGGCTAGTAACTACGGTTCATTCTTTCAACCGCCTCACAATAATATATGACGATCCCGTCAATGTCGTAGCCTCAACGTCAACATATGTCACAGCTCGTCAGGCCAGAAATTCGTTCCTCACCAAGGCAGCAGCGAAAGTCTGTGAAGGATTTCTTATGCCTATCAGGATTGGCTATCTCTTGGTACGAAAAACGGCAGCATTAAGTTGGAGTGTCGAGCACGCAGTAGCTGGCTGGGATAATGGTGAGTTGATTAATATAGAGGCCTAATGTAACATTGCTAATTTCCCCTAGCACTTTTCCTTACGAAGTGGATTCATACGATCGATTGTGAACGAACTACAGATCCCCCTAACGAGGAAGAGGAGAGTATTTTGACGCAGGTAAAAGATCTCCTCGAGGAAATGGAGAGCCCCTATGACGGGACAGGGTCCCTGGCTGCTGCTCTTGCCAAGGCCTGGTCAATGTTTCTGAACGATGTAAGCGTTCGATGTGGTTTTGATGCCACTAATAATACGTGCTAACTTTGCCCAGGTGTGGGTTTGGGGTGTGACCCCAAAGATGGGCTCGATTCTCGAACAGCTCTCTCTCGCTTACCAGGAGAATTTTATAGCGAGTCAACCGACACCAACATCCGATGCTATATCGGCAGCCCATCCAGTTCCTCAATTTACATCGTGATTAAGGCTGTTCATACCCGATTGACGCAAAGCAAATTCTTCCAGTCAATCTTTGACTCGAGAGGCAATAATCTACAGGTGTGGGGTGTTCTATTTTGAGAGCTTCTCTGAGTGATAGCGGACCTTGAGGCAATACCTCATTTGACAACCCTTCTGGCAGAGCTGTTTCCCGACTTTTCTATGCCGGATTTTCAATCAGGGACTACTCGTGGGTCCAATTTGGTTCGCTTAGAGGATCCCGATAGGCTGGAACTTCCGTTGCCCCACCCTCCATCAGATTATTGAGCCCAATGAGCGAGCGGTCGGATAAACGATATATTCCCTTTTACAGAATGTGCGTACTGTTGCAGCAACTTGCCGAGCTGGAAAGGCCCAGGTACTGGAGGTTGCATGCAGCCGTCCAGGGGCGTCTATTCGCACAAAAACTCCGCTCACGTCAGTCTTGCATCTCTCACAACCATATTTAGGTAGAAGACAGCAAAAAAGTTTCATAGAAAGACGAGTAACGGACTTTCAGGGGGCGAAGACTGCGTGTCGATAAAGAGCGACAACCCAACACAATTTCCTCTCGCACTCCTAAAGAGCTACAACATCAGCACAAGGTCCATCGCCATGTCCAACCATGAATCTCTCAATCCGAGCTACAAAGTTGACGAAGCTCCTCAATCTGACCTTCTTGGAGAGGAAGAAGGTCAGGCAGAAAATTTTATACCTGGCCGAGACAGCCAACTTCATTCGCCTGCGTTGCTTGCAGCCGGGCAAAGTAAACCACCGATCAATGATTCTCGGCAAGAAAGCAATAATCTAGCGACGAGGACCAGCAGTGTTGATTGTGTTTCATATGAGCGCTCCGTGAAGGAAGGCATCGAGCCAATTATTTCCGAGATTGAGCGAGGCAACGATTCCAGACCCCGCAGAAATACCAACTCCATGTGCCCAGGCTCAAGCTCAGAAAATCTATCAATAGAGCCTACAAATTCAAAACAAATATCGGACCATATCTCGTCGTTTTCTACAACAGAGACTGGCCCGCTGAAAACTACCTGCGCCGCTCATCAATTCTGCTACGTCCGACCTGATCGAGGCTTAGGAATCCGCAATGCAAATCTACTTGGACTAGCCTTTACGTGGATTGTCGGAATTGCTTCAGTATGCCTGGCACTTTGGGTGCAACTTGTCAAAGTACCGCCGTCTCCACCTCCATTCTTTATACCGAGTTCAGATTTAGACTTCGGAGGGTCGCGAGTGTACTGGCTACCAAAAAACCTCGGGAATTTCATTATGCTCTTACTAAACTTTTTTATTACTATATTGCTGGTTGCAACAGGATCAATTCACGATGTCAGTCTCCGCTGGACTTTATGGCGAGAACAACGTCTCATGTTCAATTCAAATACCCGACTGTTCACTAGTTCCAATGAAAACGTCCTCCACAGTTGGTACATCAATGCCCTATCTTGTGTTTGTATTGCATTATCGTATGGTTCCATTCAACAAGGTTTGAACTGGGCTAGCTATTCGAGATCTAGCGTTGAACCCGGTCCGACCGCGTATGCCTTGGATCTATCGCCAGTTCCGTTGCTCATATATGGGGTATGCACATGTACCCTCGCAACAATCTCGACGCTTTGTGTCACGTGGAAGTCGAGCAGAATTGTAACTTGGACGTCACATCCGCTCCATGCAACCTTGGCCGCCATGTGCCATATAGATCAAGGAGAATGCATCGATTGTATTCCCAAACGGTCAATGATGAGCGTTGGTGATAAGGACAGAATGAACGCTCCTCAACGTCCGAGAAATCATCAACCTTCTATGGTTTCAACCAGCCGATCCGTTCGATATACCATATTTGTTGTCAGGACTTCGTTTCTACTCTGTGTTCTTTGGATCCTAGCAGTATGTGCTCTCGCAACCCGGGTCGGATTCCGTGCACACATGGAACTCCATAATTTTGCTCCTTCGATGTACTGGAGGGCGTTCGGTCTCGTTCAATTCAACTATAACGCCCCCTCAGGTCCCCCACAGGTGCTCCTTAGTCTCCTCCTTCAGACCCTCGTGCAATCAATTTTTACATTATGCCTCCACTCGGTTGAGCTTGTTGTCAATAGGAGCCGCGATGAAGCCATTTGGCGAAAAGCAAAGTCCGGACTGGCCTTAAAGACTGGAATTCTGCGCAGCATTTTCGGCTATTATCCTACGCTTATGTTGATTGTCTTCAAATCCTCGGTCCACTACTTGTTTGGAAAATCTTTTATTTCAGCGTTGGGAGGATTTGGAATGCATTTGCTTCCTATTCTAGCTCTCACCCTGATGATGTTTCTCCTCGTGCTTTTTTCAGAGTACCTACTACGTCGACGACCGAAAGGTCCTCAGCCAGCAGCATACGGGCATCTCCCCACGCTCGCAAACCTGATCGATGAATGGCATGCTATAATGTATTGGGGCGACAAAGGAGCAATTCGGGAAGGCGTCAGGCATTGCGGTACTGCTGGTCATCCTCTGCCAGATGTGCATATGGATGCACTTTACGAATAGACCACTTGGCCCTAACTTGGCGGTCACTGAGCTTCATGACGGTGCTACTAAGCGAGAGTGGATTCGCTAGCTCACTTTTGATTGGAATTCTTCTCAGTCGGTTCATGGCACATTTGCTTTCGATTCCACTCAAGTGCTAGATTATCACGAAATTTACTTAGTCCAACATACAATCGAAGGAAGCGCCATTCTCTGGCCTCTAGCAGGGCGACTGAGCATGCATTCACTATCGCATGCGATCTTGTCACTGATGTTAAGATAGTAGAGAAATTTCCCCAATATGTGGAGATTCAACAACATTCAATCTAAAATCGGCCTTCTTGCTACGAATTTCGATCCATGTGGGGTAGATATCACCTCCATTATGCTGACCCCACAATTCAGCTTCACGTGCTACTCGCGTGATGACTCCGATCTTATCCACAATTTATGAGACTGTGACTCTCACGCCTTTACTATTCGCTTGCGGCATTGGCATCATTGCATCACAAACTGCCTCGATATCCGAATAGTCTGTCTCATAAAGCTCGAGGACGAACCGTCGAACAACAGCCGCAAGAGTGAGATACAGCTCGGCATAAGCAAGGCTTCAGAGTATCAGCAGTCTATCGCGACGTCGAAGGGCTTATTTTGGGCAACTCACTTTTGGCCCGCGCACATCCTCGGACCATGGCCGAATACGATTAAATCCGCGTTCGTGTTCTTCTCCATCCAACGCTCGGGAGAAAAAGCAAGCGGATCAGGAAAGAGATCAGGATGCTCGCAAAGCAGCATCGCACTCATTGAGACTGCCGTTCCGGGCGGAAGAACGTACTCTTTGTATCGTAGAGAATCATGTGGCGCCACACGAATGAAACGTGAGGTGGTCCCAAAAGCCAGACGAAGTGATTCCCTAATGACAGCGGAAAGATATGGCAACGTTTCGAGCCTGGCCCACGGAGCTAGCTCCTTCGGAATGGGCATGACTTGTTCGACCTCCTTCCTTAAACGTTGCAGTTTCTCTGGATGCTGACAAAGATGATAGAGTGCCACGTTCAGCGTGTTCGACGTAGTTTCTACGCCAGCTCCAATCAAAGCAGAACCCTCCTGCCAGAGACGTTCATAGCTCTTCTCAAGCTTCGGCAGGTCGCTTGAAAGCAGTTCATGGAATATGGTCACATGAGGCCCGTTTCGCTGTACAGGATCGAATGTATCGACTATTTCGCGTACAAGCCTCTGATTACCACGCTCCCATTCCTTGGTCACAGCCATTTCCGGGGCCAATCTGAGCAAGATGTTGTCCGGAATTGCCCTCAACACACTCCAAAGTGATGGAAAGTGTTTGAACCACTGGAAGTTGCGTAGGCCCTCGGTGAATGTATTCCTCCAAGATGGCGATAGATCGGGAGTTGAGAGGAGATCAAAGCAGTGAGGGAAAGCATACGCAGTGATGATATCGGTAGTCATGCATGAGAACAAGAGACGGAGATCTATTGGCGCCCCTGATTTCTTGCATTCTTGGAGACGGGAACAAGTCTTGTTTACCTTTTCGACGAGCATGGGCTCTAGAGCGTTGATACTGCGCCAAGAAAAGAATGGCGCCAGCGCACCCCGACGAGTCTTATGCAGATCAGCGTCGATGGTGTTGAACGTAGACTCGGGCATGCCAAATTGGTTCTGGTGTGGCTCGTATTTGTTTTGTTTCGGCGAAGGGCTGGATGAGAAGTGGGTGTCGACGTAGGTAGGGTCATTGATGTGGACTTCGTAAGGAGCTATTCGGACAATTGGTCCTGTTCATGGTCAGCTGGAAACATGTTACCTAGCAAACCCAAAATCATAACAGCAGTATACCGTATTGCTCATGAAGCTTTTTGATCTGCCAAGGAAAGCGGGCCTTTTGGATCAAGTCGAAATACATCTCATACGCCTGCGTCATAGCAGCCAGTTTTGGCCCAGGTACTTTGGCTAACGGACTGAGATAGATTCGATATATCGCAATAAGAAAAGCGTAACACCCGAAAGCTCCTACGATTAGGATAGAGTATTGGAAGATCATAGCTAGAAGTCCGCATTCATGAAACGTGTCGATGGATTGTCTTCAGGTCAATGAACGAGAGATTGTTCAGGAATAAATTCTGCTTCCAATTTTCTAAGTCTTACATCTTGTATATGAGATTCCTGTGCTGTGCCCCCTTGGCGAAGGAATAATGGGACATCCATCGTGATTGGCTACCTATCTAGTCTCTAGCTTGTTGCGTGATTATTCTTAACAGAATAGCAAATCCTGCTGACTATGTCTCATACCGTGCCTCATAAGAAGAGAATTGGAGAAATTCCTGACTAATATTGTATATGATGGCCATTGAATCCAGACCAGATGTCCCGACCCGTGGAAAGGTGCCGTGGATCATGACTCGCATCCGAACCCCACCAAAGCTCCCCTGGTCTTCCCCACAGCAGCTACCCCCAACTACGGTCTACCGAGATTTATTTGCCCATGTTAGACATTGCGGCAAATGTCAAGAGATTGATGAAGATTTTCTTCGATAATACGCCCTCACAGAAACTCCACGTCTGAGAAATAGCTCTATCAATAACTGCAATCAAAGTCTGATCATGGCTGTCACCGAAAAGAAGCATGGCTTCGAGAAAGTAAAGCTCCAGCATAGAAGAAGTAAACCTATTTACACATCCCTAACAATTCACCAAGGTCCTCATCGTGGGAGCCGGCCCAGCAGGTCTCCTCCTCGCTCTCCTCCTCTCCAAAGCCGGCATTCCCGTGACCATTGTCGACATGTCGGACAAACTAGACGAAAACCCCCGCGCAACACACTACGGTCCGCCGGCGGTGCACGAGCTTATCCGAGCAGGCGTCGCTGACGATGTTCGAAAGGCGGGATTCAACCCGCATGGCGTGAGTTGGAGGAAGCTGGACGGCACAGCATTAGCGACTTTGAACAATGATGATATGGCCGATGATCCCGAGCAGATGGTTTGTTTGCCGCTTAATCAGCTGGGTGCGATTCTCAAGGAGCATTTGGCAAAGGAGGAGAAGGTGACTTTGCTGTTTAAACATAAGGTTGTTGGGTTGGGGCAGGATGAACAGAAGGCTTGGGTGGATGTTGAGACTCCGGAAGGGAAGAAGAAACTGGAAGCGGATTATATTGTAGGATGTGATGGCGCTAACAGTCAGGTTCGTCGTTCATTATTTGGTGATTGGGAGTTCCCAGGGTATACTTGGAAAGAGCAAATTGTGGCTACCAATGTAGGTCCTCTCTCCTCTCCTGGGTGAAATAGTTTCATGCTCAAAATGACAGACATACTACGACTTCTCCAGGTTTGGCTGGAACGATTCAAACTTCATCATCCACCCCGAGCACTGGTACATGGCGGCTAAAATCCAGAACGATGGCCTCTACCGCATATCTTACGGCGAACTACATGGCTTGACGCCAGACGAATTGCGCGAGCGACAGCCTCAGAAGTTTCGTGAGATGCTACCTGGACATCCTGAGCCCGACGAGTATAAGATCGTGAACTTTAGTCCTTACAAGATCCATCAACGCTTAGCTGAAAAGATGAGAGTTGGAAGGTTCTTATTAGCTGCAGATGCAGCCCATTTATGCAATCCCTTGTATGTAATCTTCGCTACTGTTTTCTTCTCTGCCATTTGACAACCGCCTGACTTCAAGAAGTGGCGGCATGGGTCTCACTGGCGGTATCTGCGACGTTGGAGGCCTCTATGATTGCCTGGTTGGTATCTATGAGCACAAAGCCTCACCCAATATACTCGACTCATACGACGAGGTCAGGAGGAAGAAGTACAGGGAAGTCGTCGATCCGACCTCCTCGGGCAACATTCGACGGCTTTTTGACCAAGATCCTGAAAAGGCGCTGGAGAATGACGAGTTCCTCAAGATGTTAAAGAGGGCAGAGACAGATCGTGAGTTGTCGTTGAAGCTGCTGGTGGCTCAAGCGGTACGTAATCCAGCAAACCCTATATTTCTTGCCTAACCTCCTGGTCAGGCCGAAAATCCACTTCAGTATGATTTTACACAGCTTTATGAAACGGAGCATTCGGAGAACGGAAAGCAACCGGATGGTCAACCTCTTCCATCCTTGGCTGCCGCATGAAAACCACGGCCACGATCTTGCGCACGTGTATAGAGTTTAGCAATTCAAGGTCTTTATGCTCTATCCATCCTTCTAGAAGCGACCTGTCCAGCCAGGAATCACCAGCTTCTGCCCGTCATTGACATCATCGCTCAATTGCTTCCCCATCCACATTGGCTGCGTCTCTAGTAGTTTCTCCTCGAAATCTATAATCTTATTCCCCGCGACGAAAAAACCCTTGCCATTGATGTCAGGCCTACATATTGGCAATAACTGTGCCAAAGCAGCGCCTTCTGGTTGATTTGTCGGTAGACCCTTTCCCTCCCATTCTTCTATGAAAGGAGCCCCGCGAATCATTGGAGTATCTGTAGCAAAGTGCAGCTTAACAACTGATCAGAAATGGGCGCTTGGAGGGGGAAGACTTACAAGTAAACCATGGACAGACTACATTTATCGTGATGTTCTTCTTGATTAGATCTTGCCTTAGCGACCGCATCATGCCCAAGATACCCGTCTTAGCTGCCGTGTAAAGCACGACTGGAGGAGTCTCTATGTAGCTGGCCGCGGAGCCCGTCATCACGATTTGGCACCGTGTTTCGGGCCATTTGGCGAAGTAGTGGTCGGCGCATTTTACGGCATATATCATACCTGCACCTTCAATCAATCACGCTGCCCCAGTCACAAGCCTCTGTGGTTCGGAGCGAAACCCGTACCAGTGAGATTGATATCCATACACCTCAAATCGGGCGGCATTAAGATCCCTGTTTTAGGGTCTATTTCATCCTTGAGAAAGTTTTCGAAGTTGACACCGGCATTGGATATTACGGCGTGGATGATTCCGAACGTTTTCCATGCGTCTTGGAAGAGTTGTAAGATCTCCATCCAGACGGAGACGTCGACTTTGCGGAAGATGACGCGCCTGGTCCACGGCTGAATCAGTATTTAATCGAACGATGGGCTAGATTGATACAAAGCACGTACTCCTTCAGCGAATCGGCCAGGGCTTTCCCCTCGGTTTCGTTCCAGTCGCCCATGGCGATGTTGGCTCCATGTTCTACAGCAACGTTAGATCAGCAACACAGCAAAAGAGCATGACTTCAGTCTCACTATGCGCCAACTCGACAGTAGCACGTCCAATTCCCGTCGCGCATCCCGTAATGAGTATTGTCTTCCCCTTCAGCTTCTCCAGCTCGCTCTCCTGGAAATCGTAGGTCGTCATTTTGAGTAAATCGGTACTTCGATCAAAGTTTACGAAGAGGTTCCAGAATGACTGGCAACTCATGTCATTACATTTTTTAGGAGTCAATGAGAAGCTTGGTATGTAATTCCGAGCTAGAGGTAGTGTGCGTTAGCACGTGGTAGGGTGCATATGCGTGTGGGGGACTTTGCGGGGACCGTCCCCACGAGAACTGTGATGGGTTAGTCTGCGGATTGATGGCCTCAACCTATGAACATGGAAGTACCATCTCATCGTTAAATAAGCATGAAGACTCAAAGCTGATGAAAGCAAACTTAGGATTTGAGGGTGGGGCTGCTGTGTGATGAATGATCCTAATATCCTAAGCAACTGAGATTTACTATATTTTAGCAGTCGGTTCTTCTGTAGAGAGTGCTCTTGCAAGACTTTTGTAAGCCGGAAATCTATCTCTGGGATCCCACTTTTTGCGAATATCCAGGAATCGTCTTAAGGCAGAGTCCGTCATAACTTTCATCTTGGAAACAAAGTCAGCCTCTCCCATCAATTCTCTTTTCAAAAATACTTACTTTGGATTGACGTTCATCATGTACGTCATAGTCGGCTACATACATGCCACATGCTACACTCTGAATACGGGCAAATCTTTCGCTCATCGGCTCGTAGATCTGAGGCTGAAGTGAGGAGTCTGTCCAACCTGTGAATGTGCTGATGTAGTATTGCTGGGGAATGCTAAAAGCGCATTCATTTTCATCCGGATAAGTATCGCTGCAGTAGATGCAGCCAACGGAGGTTCGCGTAGGAAGATCACACATGACGGGTTTGATTGCACGAATAAGCTTCGCAAGGTCAGCGACTGGGAGAAACGATGTGGATACGGCTCTCGATAAGTGTTACCTCTGGTTCTGGAACTGCTGGATCATTTAAAATGCTATTGATTTGCCATCGTTCACCATTCCCACCCGGCGTGAAAAGATCCTGCATCTCAAAGAATTGCCGTAGTGACGACTCTTTGGGTTCCTGAGCCTCTATCCAGCAGTCTCTCAGCTCATCTGGAATTTCAGTCCATACACTTAGCATAGCCCGTGCCTGCTCTAATGAATCCGCCCAAGCCGAGATATTGATCGAAAGGGACAGCTGGCTCGGATCTTGGAACTTATCGTCTTTCGCTTCTGGATCGAACTTGTCCGGGTAGAAAGTAACGATGGCACTCTCAGTACCAAACTTCGGCATATCTCTGTTCTTGTCGAAAGCAAATTGTAGCATTTTCTCAAACTTACTCCCTACTTTGAACACGTACGACTGTTCGTATAATCCAGAGCGAGCAGGAATCGTGCGTCCCCATATACGTGTCACGACGCCAAAGAACGCCTGTCCGCTCCCCCGCGCGGCCCAAAAGAGGTCGTCATTTTCCGAATGGCTTGTGATGACCGCTCTGCCATCGGGTACAACAATCTCCATGCGAGTGACCCAATTGGCGGCCGTTCCTCCCCATCCGCGCATGAACATGCCTTGACCCCCAGCGAGACAGAAGCCACCCATCGCAACGGTTGGAGCATGGCCGTATGGAAAGAAGCGACCAATAGATTGAAGAGTATCCGAAACTGCTCTGACGCGTACCGCAGGACCAAAGTCAATTTCTTGCGTCGAGGCATCGTAGCTGACACGTCGATTGATGCGAGAGGTATCGATCAAGATGCTATCTTCGAGTAATGAGGGATTGGAGTAAAGATGACCTCCGGAACGAACGCCGATTGGGATGCCTAGGTCGTTTGCCGTCCGGACTGCGGCGACGACATCTTCTACGGACTGGACTAGATGTATTTCTCTGGGAAAGATTTCGCGTACGTCGGCGTTGATATAAGCGCGTCGATAGCCTTCGTACTCGTCGTGTCCCCTGGTAAAGACGAGATCGGCCATCACGGTCCAGGTTGTTTTGATCAGCGCACCACGAAGTATTCAACGAAGAATGCGTTTGAGACAAGAAAGGGATGCTATTTAAGAGGTAAGAGAAAAGCGAAAGCAGCAGAGCAATTGCCCATACCTCTGTGCACAATATATCTTCGTGTGAACTTTCAAACTTGGAATATTGCTGTGATGCTTCATGCTCCACATTTTACCCCAGCCTCCCCCACATAAAGCTTCAGTCTGACCGGCGTACCAGCACCCTCAAGATGAAGAAGAAAAGACAGCAGCTTCTCGTGTTCTACATACTCGTCGTATTCGGTGCAGTCGGCAGAACATGTGCAGGGCAGAAGCGGAGAGATTGTTGGTGATGACACGTGATTACTCTCGACGAGCTAAACTCCCCAAGGAAGGTGGTCGTTTTTGTTGCCAACCTTCCCAATGCAAACCCAATTTCGTTTATCTGTCCACCCTTCGCTGTCGCCCCTCTGCCAGCGACCACTCAGTGGCCCTGTCCAAGGCAATCTTGCACAACCTGGGCGATAAGCTTTCCCTCATGCACTGCATCCATCCCCGTCGTGTGCCGCCCCAGCATCACGACCTTCCCCTTGAAGTCCCAGGCCAATCATATGACGCCCACTGATAGGCTCTACTGGCATTGACTGGGATTGATATTAAGCATACGGGCCTCCCTGGATGCACGAAGACGAGAGCCCGGAATCATGGCCACGCAGAACCCTCCAAACCCGGCAGGTCCTTGAACATGATGGCATTCCTGGTCCGGTCCTCCAGCAACAATGACGCCGTGGCTCTTGGGCATCGATATATAAGATGAGCAAATGCTTTCGTCGTCCTTCACTCTGTTCAACGGCTTCGCAGTTGAAGGTGCTCCATTGGATCGTCCACCCATCATGGCCGGGAAAATTCTTTCGTCCATTGTCTTCGCGTCATCAATTCTTCCAACCTTCGCTGCTGTTCACGAGAAATGGAGCTCCGTTCCCAAAGGATGGACTGCGGCTGGTAAAGCCAGCAGCAGCACCTCCATGACCCTCACCGTTGCTTTGGCTATGCAAAACATCGATCAGTTGGAATCGAAATTGCTCTCGGTTTCTACGCCTGGCAGCTCCTCCTATGGAAAGTACCTGGACAAAGATCATATCGACAGCACCTTCGGCCCACCAAGCACCGCTGTGTCAAGCGTAGTTGGATGGCTAAAGCAGCACGGCATCTCTAGCTACAACGTAGATGGCTCCTTCATCGATTTTGCAACCGACGTTGGTACCGCAAATACTCTTCTCAACGCCTCTTACCAATATTTCCAAGGTGGTGCCAACACAAAATTGAGGACCCTCCAATATTCAATCCCGGATGAGATCCAAAAGTACGTAACTCTGGTCATGCCTGCCACTTATTTTGGAACGGTAAAGGCAATGAGACCAACTCCAACCGAACGAGACGAGTCTTTGGAAGCGCCTACCAAGCGGCAGGTTGATGCGTCCTGTCAAACATCAATTACCCCGCAATGCTTGAAGGAATTGTACAACGTTGGAAGTTATACGCCAGATCCCAAATCCGGGAGCAAGATTGGGTTTGGAAGCTTCTTGAACGAGTCCGCCATCTACTCCGACCTGGCTTTGTACGAGCAACAGTTCGGCATCCCGTCGCAAAACTTCTCCGTCGAGCTGATTGCAGGAGCTACGAACGATCAAGACATCACCACAGCCAGCTACGGGGAGGCCAATCTGGATGTGCAGAATATCATTGGTGTAGCTCATCCTCTGCCCGTGATCGAGTATATCACTGGAGGATTACCGTAAGTCCCATCAGATCTTGAAGAATTGCACGCACTGACATTGGTCCAGTCCTTTTGTTCCTAACATTGATCAACCGACGGCTGCTGATGATGAAAACGAGCCGTATGTGCCCTACTACCGCTATTTACTCTCGAAGAGAAACTCCCAATTGCCGCAAGTCATTTCCAACTCTTACGGCGATGAAGAAGACGTACGTAGTAACATATGTCTTCGTATCAGTTAGAGGCTAATATAGACAGTCTGTCCCGTACTACTATGCCGTTCTAACCTGCAACCTCATTGGCCTCATGGGCCTTCGAGGCATCACGATTCTCGAATCTTCCGGCGATCTCGGCGTAGGCGCTGGTTGTCTTGCGCCCGATTACAAGACTGTGGAGTTCAACGCTATTTTCCCCGCTACATGCCCCTTCTTGACATCCGTCGGCGGCACCGTTGACGTAACTCCCGAAATCGCATGGGTCGGTAGCTCGGGCGGCTTCAGCAAGTATTTCCCTCGGCCCCTGTACCAAGCCAGCGCCATCTCCGACTATCTCTCAAAAGTCAGCCCTGCGACAAAGAAGTATTATGGTCAATACACCGACTTCTCTGGCCGTGGGTTCCCGGATGTTGCAGCTCACAGCGTGGATCCCGACTATTGGGTCTACTACGGAGGCAAGCATGCGCGAAGTGGTGGCACCAGTGCCGCAGCTCCAGTCGTCGCTGCCATTGTTGGGCTTCTCAATGACGCTCGTTTCAAGGTTGGGAAGCCATCTCTGGGGTTCTTAAATCCATTCATCTACGCTATCGGGCATACTGCGCTCACCGATATCACCGGCGGCTTCAGCATTGGATGCAATGGAAACAACACGCAAAGTGGCGGCCCTGAACCTGCTGGAAGTGGTGTTGTGCCTGGTGCAAGGTGGAATGCCACGGTTGGTTGGGATCCTACGACTGGGTGGGGGACGCCGAATTTCGTGAAGCTAAAAGACCTTGTGTTGAAGTTGTAGACTATGTATATATCTCTCGCATGGTCAAGTTTAGGTGTATACTGACTTGTCCTTTTGTAAATTAGACAACAAATGAGATTTAAATGCGCACTTTTTCTCGGAGCAAGATTGTTCGCTGATCCTCTTCGCGTCAGATAGCTGGTTTCCCTAGGATGTTACTCCAATTCTGTCGGGCTACAACGCTGTCCCTCTCCGCAAACGTATTGAGGTAATGGAGCTAGTTGTACGGCACGTCGCCAGTCTAAATGGCCTTCTTGGAGGCTAGACCTATTGGCAGCATAGCCTTGCTGTTTTTTCATCTGCAAGGTCTTGTGGGGGCATCGTTTTCAGAGAATTTTGAGCTACTAGGAATCTTTCTGATTGCCGGTGCAAACCCAAATGCGTTTCACCTAATCATTATGCTTATTTATTAAACCACTATGCGGAAGCGTCACCGCTAGGTATCATTCGCTCCTTCAAAACAAGTATTGAAAATCCTTTTGTTGCAGAGGAGGCTAAAGAGCTCGAAGAAAGGCGGGATCATCTTGAAGAGTTGCTCCTGATGTCCGGGCCGGGGCACTACGGTGCTGGTGGCATTCTTGGTATGCTTACGTGTCGCATTTCAAGGTTGATTTGGCCGCATCATCGGCGAAGTGTTCTCAATTCCACAGTCTCCTCTCGCTCCACGTTCTCAAGTAGGCTGTTCGTGCTCAGGACGCTTCACGTTCAGATGCCAGTTAGCTCGCGTGGTCGGTGAACGCTCCACGACGGAGCCGAGTTACCGCAGCCTCGAATAGATGGGTCCTCTGGACCTGTGTATCTGTAGTACCAGGCGTCTCGGGCCCACAACGGTTCTAATTCTGTGGTTTGAGAGTCTCCAAATTCCGCATTGTTTGACCTTATCAATAAATGTGGTTCCCCAATTCTAAGACTCCTTTACAGTTTACTTGGAAACCAAAATGGCGAATAGGTTCAAATCCGGTGAAGACACCCATTCATTCGCCCACGTTCTCATCATACTGCTAGCTTTCGCTACCATTGATGTCTTTCTACGATTCTGGTTGAGATATATCGGTATCTCGAAAATTTGGTGGGACGACTGGTTGGCGCTCATGAGCCTAGTACGCCATGGGAATCTTCTCACCATACTTCTTATAACTAACTAATGACAGATCATCACACTGCCTTCAGGCACCATCGTTCTCTACCTGTTATATAGCCCTACAGATCTAGACGGGCAAGATATTCCCGACAAGACCTCCTCCGAAGCACTAAAGATCCTATGGATCTCGTTTCTCTTACGGGATTTCCGCGTATCATTCCCTAACCTCTCTGCCCTGTTCTTCTACGCCCGTATCTTCAAAGTCAATAGACGATTCGCAGTCTCTCTCTGGGCTACAGGCAGTCTCGTAGTGGCATATATGCTGTTTGCGGCTTTCTCTGCCGGCTGGCAATGCAGGCCAGTTGACAAAATGTGGAAAACTTGGAAACCTGGCACCTGCGTCCATGTTTATCGGTGGAGGCTTGCGAGAGTCATTGCAAGTATTTTCATAGATGTTGTTTTTTTGGTTATGCCGTTGCCGCTGTTGTTGCACCTACAGAACATTACTTTGGGGAAGAGGATGGGTGTCCTGCTTGTTTTTGTTAGTGGCTAGGCGTAAGTTCCGTCGGTCAAAGAAGTATTTGAGAACATTTCATACTGATCTGAATTGGCAGTGTTTTTGCTACCGCTGTTGGTCAGTTGGTCGCAGTTTGTCACGCCGGAGATAACGTAGGAAAAGTCTTAGCAAGTAAGCCCACGGTTTCAATACCTGTAGATTCATTCTGGTTGACTGTTGCAGAGAATTTAATGCCAATGATCCATTGGTCAAGTGGCGAGACACCAGTAGCTATCATTAGTATCTGTCTTTCAAACATCTTCTCCCTCGTCAAACGAGGTGTCAAGGGAGGGTTTCCTTCCCTCCTATCAAGGCGTCCCAAATCGGTACACCGTACTCTGCGAGCTTTTACAGCGATATGACACGGATGACAACGACATGTTTGAGATTCCACCGCTGGTATTTAAACACTCCAATGAATCGCCGGGCATTTATCTCCCTTGACTCATCCACGTCGGTATAGACATCACTACCGTTGGTGAGGGTCGATTCAAGTGAGAGAGATCGAGTCCGAAACAAGCTTCACCGCCTCTCACCTCAAAGCCTAGAAGTTTTCTTATTACCTTGACGCTATTCGCTCTTTCACTTTCACCTTGCGTCACTCCTGGGGCATTAATACATACTTCCTTTAATTGCTTTCGCGTACGAGGAGCCTTCAGTATCACATCTCGTCCCGAATGATGTCCACGGCTTTGGAGGCACCGGAATCAAAATCTAGATATGGCGGACTCACTGATGAGGCCTTGAAGTGGTGTGTAAGATGCTGGCCAATTCATGAACTAAAGGTGCTGACCAAAGAACTCAACAGCTTGACGGGTTCCAAAACAAATGATGTGGGAGACGAAAGTCTCATTGACACTGATATGGTCGAAGTCTCGGTTGACGCCGAGGATGGTGAAGAGAAATGGATCTTACCCCAAAGGCTTTTATGCCATCATTCGGTCTTCTTCCGAACGTCCTTACAGCCCCTGCCAAGAAATTTTATCATCCCACGTGTTAGAGTCAATGGAGTATGGCGATTAGGAGTATTCGAACTCTTTGTCGAATACATCTTCACGGGAAGCTATCGGTTACGAAACCACAAGATAAACTGGGTCGACAGCATGAAAGATGAAGGCAATGAGAGTGAGTGGGCCGAGAAAGCATGTATATGGGCTTGGATGTTGGGAGATGAGCTAGGCGCGCCGGCTTTCCAAAACTACGCAATGGGGCATGTCTTCTATCTCTATTACGAGAGAAACCCTGCAAAGATTTCGAGTCAGGCAGTTTGGGATGTATGCGAGGTGAACGTGTCCAAATCCCAGAAGTTGCAAAACTTCTTCTTCGAGCTAGTCATTCGGCATTGGGGAGGTTCAACGCTTGTGACAGCGGCTGACTTCCATTGGAGTGACCTGTTCAAGGATGAACCGGCCTTTGCTTCTCGACTAATCAGGGAGGTGGGAGAGAATCTATCTCTGAAAGCTCGACAGCAGAAAGTCCTTCGCCTCTCCGACTATCTGGTTAAAGTGGACGAGAGCGTGTAGGTGGAATGGATGAAACTACCTGACCGAGGTATGTATGCCTTCAAATACATGGCTCATTCAAGCGCGAGACGTTTCAGGGAATAATGCCTTGGGCATTTGATCTCTATCCTCTTCGCTTTCACTCTTTCTTGTTTACGTAGTCAGGATTTACAGAATTATCGGCAACTCTGCGGGGCTACACATTTCATATCTTCATATATTTTGCTTCACATTCCCTTCCCATTGCTATATGCATAGCAAAATTCCCAGTCTGCAGTTTTCACTCAGCCAAGAGAACCGTTACGTCAGCGACCTTCCCCTTCCTGCTATGTTCATATCAACAATGGACACTGATAATGGTGAATCCATTTACGACGTTCAAATGCGGTGTGCTTCGCGACATATCCCAACATCTATTACGTATCTGCATGACACCACATGGAGAGTGATTCAATCAAGCCCAACTCGGTCAGAAGAGTCGAGATACAGGATGTGGGTCAGCCTTGCGAACGATCGCTCCTGAACCATTAATACAAGTAATACGTTCACCACAAATACTACATTTAAATTTATTTAGGATTGTAGACTTTCCGAGCATCTCCACAAACATTGCCGTGAATATGCAGCGCATGACAGCTACTTGCACGCGGCTAAAGTTTCATACCTTAAGTAATTTCCGATTCCTTTCTGGCATTTACATACTTTCAGGGGCTGAATGTAGAAAGGGACTGGCTGGAACACTTGCCGGCATGTACTATGAGCTTCGCTTCTTCAAATGAGCCTCGGACACGGCATAATTGATAACTTTAACCACGAAAACTCCTATTCCATATCCATCGCTCCCACCTCACGATCGTTTTCTCTGCCGGATTCAAACTGACCTCCGTCCGCTATTTCCCAAGCACATGCCCGTAAGTCAAGCCGGCGCAGATGGATATCCGCCTACTTTCCCTTCCGTGATCTCATTTTATGTCGTAGACGGATAATACAAACCAAGGAGATTCTCAGCAGTCGGAGCTCAAGCTCTCGTACGGAGACGACAATCTCAAGCTTTCTATTCACGAGCTGCTATGGATCATCAGTCAATTTCGAAGCAATATTCGTGAGCCTCCAATCGAGATACCTTTTCAAGAACGGGACGACATGCTCCGGTTGAAATCTCTCAAGCGTGCGGACATTTTCGGCAGGGCCATCACCTTCGGCGAAGGAGTTCACATTGGATTCCGGGTATGCGTAGAGGGAGTGAGTGATTGGGATGGCGCCTTCGTAAATGGCGCCGTCCTCGCGCTGTTAGATACAGTTAGCGCATGGAGCATCCCAGGAGCTGGCAAAGACACCCGAGAACCCGACCTCGTTTTACTTCGTGAGGAATCATTCAGATTGATCGTCTTTGAATTTTCCAATAAAGAGATGGGTGTGCAAATTTCTCGACTCGAACTCGTGCGTTCCAAGTTAACTGCTTCGTTCCTCCTCTCTCGATTGATCCTGAATGGTACTGAACTGATACACTAGTATATTGATCTGGCTGGGCTTCAACCGTGAGCTCGGGGCTGCCAGGCGTAGAGTCTCTTTGAAGCCGCCTGGGCTCCGGTTTCAGGCAGCCAGTTCTTCGGGTACAAGGCTTGGTAGATCGCAAGTATACGGTCAATATTACTAGTTACGGTCATAACGAACTTTGACCTAGTGGTACAAAGTACCTACCAATGATGTAGCTAGAAGATGGGATCAAACTAAGAGTTCAGTGAACATAAGTATTGCTCGACGGTGGGAGGGCAGAGTCACAAACAGACTGTAGTACGTCCACCAATTCTGTCTTTCCCTTGTTCTCGGTACCCTCTTTGAACATTTTCAAGAGAGCGAGAAGAAAGAGGTTTGTCTTATCACTATCACCTAGGAACTCATCAATCTCGAGTCGAACACGGGGTATCAATTCGGAGTAACAAAAGCTACAACATTGTCCTTCTGAGCATCTTGAATATAGGTTTACGTCATCATTGTCTAAAAATGATATTGGGATGCACGTTATGGCAAGCCAGACGCAGTATGATGGAAGATTGATCTGCTGAGGTCAGTGTCACTATGAGTAGACCATAGTTAGATTTATAGGTAATCTCATTTTCAAATTGAATTGAAGCTCTCCGGCTAGAGCCCACAATTCGCAACTCGACACATCCATCAAGCGATCCGGCACTCAGCTCCCACTTTGAGCATATGCAAGGCGAAGCATCTGCGAGGTGACTGAAGTGTGACCGCATGAAAATAGCAAAGTGAAACGAAGAACGGTGCGTTCGACGGGACTGGTCATTGAGGAATGGGCGTGTTCGGCTGCGAGACTTTGATTTCATGACACTGCTAGTGCTAAGATAGTACCGATAATCGACAGCCGCGGCATAAAGAGGTTGAGTGGCAGGCTGAAGACAGCTCGTGCGACTAGACGAGCAGTCAGAACACATTGTCATGCAGCGATATGGTAAAGGCGTTTGATTTACTATTGAAACCCGCATTTCATGTCGATTCATCACCTGCATTAGCCACCTGCAATGCACTGTACAGATACTAGTCATACCGATGGTCATTCTGATAGCCAACGACGTAATCCGATTCTGTAAGGAATCAGTGTCTAGAGGCTGAACAGGATCTCGCAGGGAATGCCTTGATTAGTTCCCGTATAGGTCCGATGTCCTGTCCCGCATATGATAGAGATGCATGAAGTCGATCAACAAAGCATAGGTGGAATTTCGATTGAAGATACAATAGACGAAGCGGGGTGTTAGCCACCGTTGACATGTGGCGCCGCATCGTTTCTCAAGGGGAGCTGGGCATTATAAAGAAACTTTTTGCATGTCAAAGGCACGAGGGAATGTAGTCAATGACGGAGTACACCTGTCACGTCTGGAGGCGTTCCAGCGCCGCTGTCTTCCCGTTCCACATTCTTTATCTCTCTGCTAGTCTTCATATCCGCCGCAGTGGTTCCAATCTCCGCGTCTTGTCTCGAGATGTTCTCCGCAGCATCTTTCCTCAGTTTTTTTCTGTGTTGCAAACTTCAGTATCGACACAAGGAGAGCGACAGCGCTTATCACGGGTCCGATAATACTGCCTATCAAGGCACCGGTAGATAAGCCACTTTGTTGGGAGTTCCCGTTGGAATTGATGAACGAAGAGTTCGACGGTTTGCTCGTGGATGAAGGGAAGATTCCATCGGCCTCAAGAGCACTCGTAAGACAGCTACCGGTACAGTCTGCACATACACTCGAGACCTATCTCCACATCAGCGTCTGCAGAAGTCTTCCTCGGAGTAGTGTAGTTCGTACACACGGCCATGGATCTGCACATTCTGTGTAGTTTCTGCATGGCGCTCCAAGACAGTGCCCTGGCCAGTCACAGTAGGGATCATTCGGCGGGACGTAAAGAACTGCGCTCGCAGACGGGATCTCACTCTGCACGGCAGAGGGAGGTGGTGAGAGAGTTCCGTTAGGTGACAGACAGCTCACGCTGTATGATGCGATGGATGAGTTATAGTAACACCAATCGGGACGAGCAGCAGTTTGGTCCCAAGCTGGGCAAGTAATATTTGCGTTGTATCCGTACAAGATTACTACCACCCATATCAGCGAGAGCATCTTTTAATCAGACATAAGGGTAAGCATACTCACCAGTGCAGTTATGGTCAACTTGGTTGATCTTGAAACTCAAAGCGCCGCCCAACTCATTTTGACATGTTCCGATAGTGTCACCACTGTCTATACTTGCAAGAAAGGCTCCACAGATGGCATCACGAAAAGTTGCGATACGAGTGATGGCTCGAGTAGGGAGCCATATCATTCCTAGAGTTATGAGAATCATGATTGACGTGACCTGATGCATACTAGAATGACGCAGAATTAGTTGAGCTTGCAGGTGGGTCTTCCTCGCGGGCGGGAACTGTCTGACTTTGTCCTGCGGGGAGGCTCATATGAAGGCAAACCAGGCAGCTGTATGGGAAGAAGATACAACAGGTAAACCAGGGTATACAGGCTTCTCGCTTCCAGAATGTAGGCTGACGAAGTGAGCTGCCAGGGCTGTGGTTGACCCTGCACATTCAGCTGAGGGGCACACAGCCTCCGAAAGCTCTTTGAACTCCCGCCTCATTTCCTCCTCACATTTTTGTAGGCTCTGAACCGACTGGAAGCGTTGTACGCTATAAATCATTGCATCACTGATTGCAATCAGCATGCTTGCGGATTTCGATCGTGAGCATGTTCCCGACGGATGTAAAGCTTCGAGCTGCTTAAGGTTGCTACTTGCACACCTTCGGTTGAAGCCTGGGCCCGTCGCCGATCATCTCCAAATCGAATGGAGTTGAAGTGCCCATGTTCGAGTGGAAGATCATGCTGCCGAATGACCGCGCTCCTCCAGTTTGAAAACAATTGCATGGGATTTTCTTATGTCCGCAGCTCCCGTGTGTAGTCAGTCCTCCGTCGACATATCTACACCATGCAGTACTTTGATCCATTCGAATGTGGGTGCGCTTTGGTAGAGATTGATATCTCGTTCGAAGTGACAGTAGGAATAGAGGAAAGACGAAATAACACACGTTGGAGATTCGATTCAATTCGAAACTTTCGACATCAAACGACGAAGAAGTGGAGTTCTTTTGATGTGTCAGCACTCTAGCCCACTATTTCAATAGCCACCCTACATCGAGAAGAAGAGACTGTACATGCTAAACTGTTATCTCCTTTCACTCATCTCATGATTTTGTGTCCAATCAGGCCATTACCCAGACCTGTTTCCATGCGGAGGTAACGATAGTTTGGTGCTGTTCACGTGACTTATGCTTAAAGAATCGTGATTTGCAGATTCTGATTCAGATAACGTATGTTTCAGATGCTTAATCTAGGTTTTCAAGTCCTAAATTCTGAGCGGACCTTATCATGTGATGTGTTCAGGCATTGTTTTGAACCGCGGCGCTGATGCGGCACAAGTCCTGCGCCCACAGTTCTCAACACTCGTACTCCGCTACCATACCTTCAGAACTATCTACCTGCAAATCATCCTTCATCAAATCGCGAAGAGAGTCGGCAGTAACCTTCAAACTTCCTGCACCCCCGTCGGACTTATTTACTCGTAGTGTATATGAACAATGACTTACTCCTTGCTCCTTTACATCACCCGCAAGCCTAGCATCACCCCGGCCGAGTTCAAAACTCACTGGGAAGACAAGCACATTCCGCTTCTCAAATCGATCGCACGCCATCACTTTCCGCTCTCGCATACGCGCCGCTACATCACCAGAGTCGAGGGGGAAGGTGGCAGATACCCCGCTGCAGTTCTGGTTGGAACCCAAAAGGATTTTGAGTATGACGGTATTGCAGAGCTGATCTTCCAAGATGAACAAGCATTTCAGACCTTCTTCGGTGTAGTGAGCCAGCCTGAGGCTGCAGCGAAGATTGCGGAGGATGAGGAGAAGTTCATTGTGCGAGAGAAGATGAGGGCTGTAGCCATTGGTGACAAATGTGTCACAACCAATGTTTAAGGGTGTGAGGCACCCTACGCAGCATCGTTCCTATAACTGTATCAACACGGACAAAGGCAAACATATTCTATGCTACCAATAGATCATGGGATCTCAATCGCTCTGATCTAACGATTGCGAGACTCCTTTAACATCTTACTCAGAATTATGATGAAGCGAAAGCTACCCATGCTTGATCATGTTTGGCTCATCACTTATTGGCACGACCATACCTAGGTATGTATTTCTCAAGCAATTGTGGCAGGAACAGGCTTGAAAATGGAAGTCGACCCCGTGCGAATGCAAGCACTTACCTTAAGCTCAGTCGCTTGTTCCTTATTCTCGATAATTGCAAAGGAACTCTTGCCGAGTGCTCACGAGGTTGCTCATGCGTCAAACTTTGCATCACCTGCGTCTATTCACATTCGTCTCATAACATTATACTGAGCTTGTTCAATAAAACTATCTACTAAGATGTCAGACTTACCCCAAGCTTCAGCGTCCAGCACCACCGAGACGACCGAGACGACCGAGACGACCGAGACGATCGAGACGACCGAGACAACCGAGACGACCGAGACAACCGAGACGACAGAGACAGCCGAGACGACCGAGACCCCCTCGAGAGTTTCTTCATACACTACGCGTAACAGTAGTTTCACCGTTCTGTTCTTTCACAAACGGTGTATTTGGAGGTTCACTCCCGCGCAATTCATGGACCATTACGAAACTGTTTATATGCCATTACTTACTCGAGCGGTGGGAGACGCATTACCAGCCTTCAGTTCACGTTACTATGTGTCCCGAGAGTACAAGGAATGCGGCGGTTACTTAGAAGATCCCTCCTATCCGGCCCGAATCGTTACGGGGTTCCAGCAGGACTTTCCTTTCGACGTCATGATGGAGATGTCATTCACGGATGAGAACGCGTGGAAAGCGTATCTTCGTGCGGTACGAAGGAGTCACGTGATTCAAGAGATAATTCAAGAGGAAATGAGGTTTTTAGACAGAAGCAGAACAAAATCAGTCGTAACTGGAACTGGGTTTAGCACAATATACCCTGATGTAAGCTATAGACATTATGCCCTTTGCCATTTGTTTCTCAAACTAAGTCGTGTGCCCACAGAGCCAAGAGATATCCTTGTATGGGTTGACGTGAAGGACATTCGAGAAGGGCTTCGTATTGCTTCATCATTACATCCAGAATCCAGGCACTAGCAAATGTACAGGGATCCGGGTGGTCAGATTGACAGCTGTCAACTCAGGGGGGATGCTTAACAGAGTATTGCTACGTGGACTTTTTCTTTCAAGGCTGTTGACTACGTTGAGTGTTTTGTACATTGCACTTGCCCAACTAGACTAGTGCGGAATCGACCACGAACATTGAACTACAACCCTACCTACTGACTTCTTCCTTAGCCACAGAGATGTAGGTCTGCAGTAAGTAGTCAATGTAGCCGCATTCACATTCGCCGTTGAATACTGCAAAAACTAATCCAAAAATGGAACCATTCACCACCGGGACTCACTTTTGCTAAATCACTCCAGCTACACGTGTATCTAAACATTTCACCACCACCATAATCCTACATACGCATATAGCAAACAGCATCAAGGAGAGTCGCGTCCGCTATCTCCACCACTGTCTTTGTTATATATGGCTTGACAACCGCCAAATCACGCCCCCGAACCCATCCATTCAACTACAGATCTACGGCAAGCATGGCATTCCCAGCAGTATCAAGCGAAACGCAACATTACATTGACACAATTATCAAACATTGGGGCCCGCATTCACCATGGCTCGCCGCCCCGCATTTGCCCACAGTGCCGCACGGTCATCCCGAAAAGAATCCCCAGAACTGGGATCTGTCTCTCCTCTCCTCGCTTGCCGCACTCGCTGAGAAGATGTCCGGAAGATCTAGTGCGGCGTTGGTATATATTCACGGAGCTATCGCGAATCGAATGGCACACTCGGGTTGCAAGCAGTTGAGGAATATCAAGGGAATTTTACCAAGGGATGTCAGAGAGGTGGACGAGTGGCTCAGTCATGATGAGCGCTGTGACCCTTTGCCCAAAGAGGAACAGACCCTAGAAGAAGAACGTAGCCTAGTGGCAGAGGCAGATGAATACCTCAGGCTCGACGACGTCTGTGATTTCATACCGAGAAAGAGGGAGATTCGAGAAGAGGGCCATAACGCCGCGGCGCATCGCGAAATGGAGACTCTGTGTTTCAGACGCAAAGAAACCGAGGAGGAGAAAGCAGAACGAGAAAAGAAAGCAGCGGAGCGTAAGGACTCAGCACATTCGTTTTCCACAGTACGTCGCCGCGAAGAACAAAGCCTAAGAGAAGACGTTCGAAGCCTTGACGGTGTTCTATCCACCTCATCACCACTTCCTTCAAACGACGATCTGCCCATTTGCAAATTCTATTCAGCTGGTTATTGTCGGAGAGGCTCTTCCTGCTGGTACAGGCACGAAGATCCTGTCTCATTACGTTGGAGAAATGAACGCGAGGCCAAGACCAGGAGAAGACAAAACCCAAAGGACGAAAAGAAGCGAGTGAGGATTCCTTCGCCTGAAAAGTACATCGATCACTATTCACCTGAAAAAGAGGCTCCAGTACCTCGACCTCCTCAGAAGCGAGTGCGTACCGCTCTATCAAACCGTACGAAGAGTGAGAAGGAAGTCGAATTCGTACCGAACTCGAACACTTCAGTCTCAAAGAATGACACGAACGGCGATCATAAGAGCAAGACCGGACCCAATATCACAAACACCGCTACGAATGATCTCAACGGAGGCAATGGAGTCAAAACCATCACATCGGACTCCGGCGAAATCATCCCGGTAAACCATCTCCTCGACCGCATCCTCAAAAACTGGAACCTCAGCGACCAAATGACCATCATGCCCACGGACCTCCTCCCTCGCGTGCGAAAAGGCGATCGCAAAGACTGGAACAAAATCTCATGCCGGGCCATAATCGGAGAAGTTCGAGCCTTTATGTCGCCAGACGAATGGTCAAATCAACTCAAAGAAGACCTATTCAAGCTTTCTGAATTGACGAAAGGGAACCTCCAGCAAGCGCACATGCTTCTTCTATTTGCTGTTGATCGAAGACATAATGATGACGACGAGGAGAATTCCAAGAGGGATATTGCGGAGTGTTTGTATACGGATGTTCAACAAAGCATTGAGTGGGTTTTGTTGGAGCGGAGAATGCTTGCGCTGTAGGTGCGGGTATGTTGACAAATGGGAGCGTGGACAGCAATGTTTTTGCTTGTGCTACCATATGCATCCTCTAACAACTGTGAATTGGGGCCGTTTTCGTATGTCGGCGGACGAGGTATGTCGGAGCAGACTCTGCGAACCACCCTAAAGGCCTTACGCCTAGCTATCCATAGGAAGGAAAACAGTTCAAGAAACACTCTCGAATGTTCATTCAAGGAAAATAATTCTTGGTAACCTTTCTTAAAGTCAACTTCCAAGCAGCAGTTCCACCTTTACTACGACATTAGCTCAACATCTCACCGGCCTGCTCATCCTCCCGCCCTTCACCACCCTACCCAAGCCCAAACGTTCTCAGTCCCACGCAGTATCCCCCAAAGCCATGAGTAACACTGTGAAAACAAAAGTTATTTTCTACTTTCCTATATTTCCCAAAACTCTTAGTATATTAAGCAGACACCACGAACCTAGACATTGAAAATATAATCATGCAGAAAGTGCATAAGCTGTTGAAGCATGTTCTGTCCCACAGCTTCAATTTCTATAAGGGAAAAGACTTCATACTCAGAGGCAAGTTTTGAGTGTCTTAAATAGAAGTTGTACTGGATTGCCGGTGTATTTGTGATGAGGGAAATGGGTCTTGCCCATTATTTTCTTTTGAATCCTTAGCCGGCCATTGGTGTTCCTGGCGAGAAACCGAGCTGAAAACCACCAACAGCAACACACAGCTGAAGAACGCGCGCCACCGAATCTAGCCCTAAGAGCGGGTGGAGCTGAGAGAGCCTTCGTCCTCCCGCAGATGTTCACGCAGACTAATGGCATTGGCGTTCATGGCATTTTCTCAAGTATAAGTATTTGGACCCGCTGACCTGAAACATCTCACCCTTCTGTTCCTCTTTTCTTCCACCGCAGCCGGTGTGAATTTAGTACATCGAAAATCAAGAGCCTCTCGCGATAACAATAAGGTATCGCTCATTGTGTTCAAAGGGTTCCGATTCTTTCTGATTATGACAACCATAGCAGACAAAATGCCCAGCAAAGGCGTTCAATGTTACGGCTACATCGCCGTACCCGGCGCCGAAATCGAGTTCTCCGTCCCCAAGCAAAACGTCGTCAAGCGCGACCAGCATCAATTCACATCCGACCATTTAGAGGTTGAGAAAGGCAACTTAGGCGGTCCTTTCAAAGTCACAGGTCGCTTTTCATTTGCCGTCCGCCGCGATGGGCGTGAAATCATCAACCAATGGGTTGACGTGAACACGCTCACCGGCGGCCTAGAAGATGGCACGATGAAAGATATAGAGTCGACGCCGTCAATGGTAAACAGCGACATTATTGTTACTTATGGATTCTACGATGCTGGGCCCGGAGTTGCGGGATTGCCGAAGTCGCACGAGTGCTATGTGACTGTGACACCAAACAACTCGGACTGGATGAGAAATGTCATTCCGCTCGACTCTCCCGCTGCAGATAAACCATTCCGAAGGATGGTTCTCCCGAGTTCCCACGACATCGGTATGAACAGTATGCAGACTTCCAAAGCATTGCTACAGCATGCCGGGACCAACGTCATCAAGATGGCCCTGGGAACCCTCCCGGGCGCTTTCAACGTCCTGGATAAGGTCTCCGATTCAGCCATCAACCATATTGCACCGAACATTATTAAGGGACTGGCTGTTACGCAGAAAGATTCTTTGGCAACAATTTTGGCGATTGGTGCTAGGTATTTCGAGTTCAGACCGGCGAGGTGTCATAGACAGATGCAGGCCGTTTCTTCACTACCCGACGATTTATACTTCCAGCACGGTGCTATTCCGGGAATGCTATACAAGGAATTCCTTCACGATATCGTACAGTTCCTTTCAGACCACCGGGACGAAATCGTCGTGGTGCAGCTACGCTGGGATGGCGTCCCAGGAGACTGTCCTCGTCCCAACGACGACGAACTCCGCCAAGTCCTGGATGACGCTCTGAAAGATAAGGACATCCAGGTGGGGAATCTAGACGACATGCAGAACAGAAGTATCAAGGATCTGAGAAATGATCGTAAGCGTCTAATTGTAACCCGCGACGTTAATCAGTGCTCGAACTACGATGACGCGGCCAATGCGACTCTCGATGGAGGTACAATCGTCACGGCTCTGACCAACATGTCTACAAACTTTCCTCGAGGCCATCCGATCGCGCTGCTGCAGTGCCAGGCCACGGCCACCAACATCCGAGATGTCATTATCTACAGCGTGTTGAGTTCTGATGCCTCAACGTCCTGTCTTCTGGCTACAAAGCCGATTTGCGATTTGAAGATCCTGCCGCTATTGAGGGAAAATGTGGGGAGAGATTTATGCAAAGAGGATGGGGTTGTGGTCGTTCTGAATGATTTCTTTGATGGAGGAACTGCTGATGTGGCAATCCAGATGTGCCGAGACAGACTAGGATGATCGTATCGGCCCTGATATCTATTTAAAGTCTGAAATTTTTTTGGTTCATTTATACACCAGTAGTAGGTAGATATTGAGGAACGTTCCGATCTAAAAATGACATACTAAAGATGAAATATCTCCTTGCCATGTCAAACTCAATTCTTCAACGGCTTCTAGATGCTATATCGTTGGAGGCTATCACCAAAGAAAATTAAGACTAACACTCCCAAGCATAATCTTTGTAGGAATAGAAGCTGCAATATGCTCTCCTATGGGATACCTGTGTGTAACCAAGTTTGGAATTTGTAGCCGAGGCCGAAGTCTCCACCTCAACTTATCTTATAACACCAGCATCAGCAGTCATTGTCCACGCAGAAAAACCTCAATAACTTCATTCTGACAAAGTGCACAGCAGGACGCTCTTTGGTTTCCTTGTTTGTTCAGCGAACTAGGACTTGGTTGTTAGGTCGTGTCTACTTTCCATATATTTGATTTGAGTTGTCATCGTCTACCCGAGCTCGCTGGATTGAGTAGTTCAGTCCAGTTTGATGATTGGGATTCCATACTATTGAGTCCATGATTGCGCTACAGGTCTCTTAAGTGTTTCGTTAATCCATGTAGGTGGGAATTTAGAGCCACATCCAATTTGTCTTCCCCGCAAGTTCGTCACCGTATTCATTTTCACCAGCTTAGGACTCGAACATTCCATTGCATCAGATCTTCATTAAGAGCATCTTCTTTCTCAAATTCACGTCCTTCTACGCCAATTTTCAATACGCAAAGATCAGTCCAAAATGGGTAGCTCGACCATCACTACCCTCCCTATCATCAACATCTCGCCATTCCTGGATGACAACTCCACTACCTCCGCACGCTCCGCAACAGCTAGATCGATCAATGCAGCCTGCACCGACTACGGCTTCTTCTATCTGACCGGGCATGGCATTCCCATCTCGAAACTCGATCACATCATCTCTCTCGCCCGGGACTTCTTCCACCTCCCAGAGGCAGAAAAAGACAAAATCAAGCGTCATGATGCCGGCGGTCCGGAAGGAGGTGATGGAGCGAGAGGGTACCAAGGTATGGGTGAAAATATCACGCTGGGTCGACGTGATATGCATGAGGCTATTGACTTGTACCGCGAATGGGATGAGAGGAAGGGAGTCGATGGAAAGACGAATTTCAGGAACGGACCGCCGTATCAAACCCTGCAAGGGCCCAATCCCTGGCCTGAGAAACCAACGGAATTGAAAGAGGTCTACCTCAACTACATCGAAGAGGTACAAAAGATCGGCCAGGCTCTTGTTCGAGCCATGGGCGAAGCTCTCGAACTCGGAGCGCCTGGCAAAGAACACTCCGAAATCGATAAGAATACAGAAGACTCTGAAATCTTCGTCCGCAACTGCGAGACGTCTTTTTGGGTCATGCGTCTGATTGGCTACCCAGCGCTCGAAAAGCCCGACAACACCAACGGCCACAACGAAGAAGACGTAGATGAATTCTCCTGCGGAGAACATTCCGACTACGGCTGCGTCACCCTTCTCCTAACGGACCCCACACCCGGCGCTCTCCAAGTCAAACTTAAAGATGGCTCCTGGCTCAACGCAGATCCCATTCCCGGCACGTTTGTCGTCAATATCGGAGACATGATCGAGCGATGGACGAATGGACTGTGGCAATCAACCCGTCATCGAGTCATTCACCGTGGAGACGGCTTTAGGGTGTCTGTCCCTTTCTTCTACGAGCCCGATTTTGATGCGGAGGTTAAGCCGTTGAGGAAGTGTGTTGAGATGACGGGAGGGAAGGAGAAGTTTGAGGGGGTTACTTATGGGGAGCATTTGATGGGGAAGCTGGTCAATAACTTTTCATGTGAGCTCATTGATGAGAGGGAGAAATAGGTCTTTATCTAACAGTATGATAGATTAAGTGATGGCCAACCGGAAAGAAATTGCGTGCGAATGAAACAAGAAGCTCTCGGAAATGAGGTATTGAATTGGTTGCTGAACGACAACAAGCATTGAGATGGACGAGGTCAACAGTGGATTTCATTGATATATTGGGATGGGGCTGAAGTAGAGAACTTCTCACACTTGACAAGATCAAGGAACTAATTAATCAAGATTGATATCACAATCTAGCTCCGCGGCCTCTCAGATCTATCTGCATTTATCCCGACCCTTTAAGACGTCAACCAAACCAGGTAACATCATCCTACCCATCGTCCCCCCTCCAAACACGATCTCACTTCACCATCTCCTACTCAAACTTCACCTCCAACGCCCCAAACTCAACCTTCAACTCCCCTTCCCCACCCTCCTTAGTCGGTCTAGCAACATACCCTCCAACTCCCAAGCTCCACCCCTCCTCCTCCGCAAAAATCCAATTAACCTCTCTAAGCGGCCTCCTCTCAACCTCCTTCCCCTCCCCATCCAATCCAAGCTGATAA
Organism: Hysterium pulicare CBS 123377; assembly: GCA_000467715.1. Classification (NCBI taxonomy): domain Eukaryota; kingdom Fungi; phylum Ascomycota; class Dothideomycetes; order Hysteriales; family Hysteriaceae; genus Hysterium; species Hysterium pulicare. The sequence continues at coordinate 45,890 of AJFK01000713.1, forward strand.
ACCCAAAGACTAGTCCCCAACTCATCCTTCTCCCTTCTCGCCTCAAGCGTAGCCCCAATTACCGCATCAGCAGAATCGGAAGAAGAAAGCGGCACAACGCTCCAATCAGCCCAGCGATCACACCCCACAGTACTCAAATACGGCTTTCCGTAGTAAAACTCGATTCCGGTCTTTAGCCAGCGATCCTGCTCGCCTGGTTTCGTCAGGTGCAGGAGCAGGCCTGCTTGGTCGTATTGGCGGAGTTGGGGCCCTGGGGGGAGGGTGAATGTGACTCTGGCGTTTTGGAAGGCTGAGAGCGGGTGGGTAGGGAGGGTGGAGGGGTGGGTTGGAGCGTTGAAGGCGTGGGTGTTTGGGGGTTTGCGCCATATGTCTGTTCCAGGGGGAGTGGTGAGGGTTATGGGGGTTGGAGTGGACATTTTAGGGTTGAGATGAAGGGATGGATGTGTTAAGATGGCGAGGATGGAGAGGGTATAGTAGGTTGCTGTTCTGAAGGGCTTCACTATGTCCAAATGATTATAGTGATTGGATAATGCATGTTACATTTGAAGTAAGAGTAGGAGCGTTCTTTGATACATACTCAAGAACTACCTAGCTATGACTCTTCAGTCGGCGGCATCTCATTCCGGGATGGAGCAAGTTGCATGCAGAATACGGGCGGGGTATTCTTGGCAGGTACCAATGGTCGGACCTGCCAGCTTGATAAGAACCTTGGAATGCAACTGAACTAGTAGTCAACAGCTCGATACAAAGATTCAAACCTAAAAGCAAGATATATGGAGTATGTAAAAATACCACCACTTATAATCAAGTGGTTCTTACTACAAATGATTCTTACAGCAAACCCATTTATTAGTCGTTCGAGGAGTTTGGACAAACAACAAAAACTCTAGTATCGTTGATAGTAAAACATGATCTTTGATTCGATGGATATATATACACTACACACGAAATACCGCTGTCTATTTCTTTTTCTCTTCTTCTTTTGGCGGTTCGGGCTTCGGTGTTGGTAGTTTGAACTAAACGTGAATTAGTCGATCGCTCGTAACTACAGCATCAAGGAATATGCCGGCGTCGTGGTATGTCGAAAGCTACTTACCTGATCAGGCGTTCTGTTGTCTCCTGGACCGACAGGTTCCCAGACGGTTGAACCACCACGGAAGTTTCTGTATGCCTGAGTCAACTCCAACGGCTCTACCACAATCCTCTTCTTCTCTTCATCATATCTGATTTCTGTGTACCCAGTCATTGGGAAGTCTTTCCTCAATGGATGTCCATCAAAACCGTAATCCGTCATAATCCTTCGTAAATCTGGGTGTCCCACAAAGAAGACACCAAACAAGTCATAGACCTCCCGCTCATACCAGTTTGCTCCGTCATATAGATCGCATATGCTGGGAACGGGGGTCGCCTCATCTGCATACGTTTTGACCCTTATGCGCGAATTGTGACGGACGCTGAGCATGTTGTAGACAACCTCGAATCGCTGGTCCTTAGACGGGTAATCGACGGCAGTGATATCAGACACCTGGGTGTATTCCGCAGCTGTGTGGTACTTCAAGAAGTGGAAAACAGGTAGGACGCCAGAAGGAGGGATGTAAATCGTTAACTCGTCTTTCCACAATGAAAATCTGGAGTTGATGGCATCAGTATGAACCTCTGCCCCGGTCGAACTTCCTTACTGTTGAATATATTTTGGCAGACACGACATCAGATATTGGCCATATTTGTGCAGTGCTTCAGCCTTCTCTTGGTATTTGTCGGCGGGATTTACTATGGGTGCTTTGAGTTTCCCTTGGGGATCCCGGGGCGCAAACTATAGGCCAAGTTAACCCTAATGGTCTTTCCCAAGCTGCTGGAGAGCAACATACCCTCATGTTGGGTGTTCCAGTGTCCTCGGAAGCTACCTCTTTCGCCCGAAGTGCTGTGGCCGTGAAGGCGCGAGCGGCGAGGGAGGTGGAGCTTGTGCCACAGCGCATTGCTGAGGCCAATGGCCGACTCACAGACAGCCTGAGAGCCATGTGTAGAGGGGAGAATCGAAGGAGATGCGGCAGCGTGGCAGCAATGGAGAATGGAGGGAGGCGGTGCTGCTATCTGTGAGCTTTGAATGTCCATGAGGGAACCGAGGCGAGAGTCTTGGCAGATTACTTCGCGTACACGTGACGGCCATATTAGCTTAGCGTGCATCTAAGATCTCTCTCACCCTAAAGGTTGCTTGCCGTCCAGACTCCATCACTTTCTGCATGCACAACCTTCAACATTCATCGGCCGGCGTTTGTCCCTTTCTTTGCCCGTCTCTACTTGTAGTCTTTTGCTAGTATCGGCTTTACACCCTTTTTGACCTCTAATACCCCCCCGGTCCCACTTCTCTTGTTCCAGCGCCACCTTCCGCGCTTGAACAACTCACAGCACATCAAACATGTCCCGCGTTCAGCAAGATCAGTTCGTCGAAGACGAAGAGGAAGAAGTCTGCCCATTATGCGTCGAAGAATTCGATCTGTCAGACAAGAACTTTCGGCCGTGTCCTTGTGGCTATCAGGTATGCCATCTCCAAAACTCGGTGAAGCCTCGAGTCGTTCTTTACTGACCATGTATTCCCTCAGATATGTCAGTTTTGCTACAACAACATCAAAACGACTATGAACGGGCTATGTCCTGCCTGTCGACGACCCTACGATGAGTCGACAATAGAGTTCAAGAACATAACCCCAGAAGAGTAAGCCTTGCCCCACAGCCCTATGACGGCAGTTCATCTAATGTCTCGCCAGGCTCGCCAAGCACAAGCAACAAGCACAGCAGAAAGCGAAAAAGAACCAAGCTCTCCGACAGAAAGAAGCTCAAAAGGCCGAAGCCGACAACCTCAGCCGCAAACATCTCGCTGGTCTTCGTGTCGTCCAGAAGAACCTTGTCTACGTCACAGGCCTGACTCCTACAATACGCGAAGATCGACTGCTCGAAACTTTACGCGGCAACGAATACTTTGGACAGTATGGCAAAATCATCAAGATCGTTGTTAGCAAAGCGAAGGAGAATGCACACAATCAGCAATCCGTGGGGGTGTATGTCACTTTTGCGCGCAAGGAGGACGCAGAAGCATGTATCGCAGCGGTGGATGGGTCACAAAACGGAGAGAGGACCTTAAGGTATGCAATGATATAATTTGGAACCAACGGGAAGAAACTAATGATATCTTAGAGCCCAGTACGGAACAACCAAATATTGCTCAGCGTACCTCCGGAATGAACAGTGTAATAACCGAAATTGCATGTTCCTGCATGAGCCTGGTGAAGAGAACGATAGCTTCACTCGTCAAGATCTTTCCCTGATGAACGTTATTGGAACGCAACAACCAGCTCAATCTAATTCTCCTCATTCTGCCGCCCATCCTCTGCAGCCTCAACCGCCGCCGCAACGTGGACCACAGAGCATTGCTGCTGCGTCATCACCAATGAATAGACAAGATAGTACCGATACGCCATCTAGTCCGACACATAGCAATAGCGATGGCCCCGCACTACCCGCAACGGCAAACTGGGGCAGTAAAGCAACACAAGGTCGACGAGAAAGTCGTTCTACGAATGCATCTAATCCCAGTCCGATGACTACAAATGCCGTGCCCGATACTCAGACGTTTGACTCGACTAAAGCGGAACAAGAAGCTAAGAAGAAAGGAAAAGAGAAGGCATCTGCTCAGAAATCGGCTGAGCCTTCTCTCTCGTCAACTCCTCAGCTTCCACCATCGACCTCTGTACCAACACGCACACAGAAACCCCGGGTTCCCCATTTCGACGGATTATTAAAAACTATATCGAATCCCGACTTCAAGTTCGTTTTCTCGACCACTGCTTTCAGCTCAGAAGATATGGAGTTCATTGCCAACACTCCTCACTTTATCGATCCCAGCGGAGGAGCTAAGCGTCGTGCCGTGAAAGAGAAGAAAGAACTTCAAGACCAGCAGACGGAGGCGGACGCACAGACAGCGACCGAATCAGCTCCGACAGTTGAACAAGAAGAAAGCACTGAGGGTGTTCATGGTAGCCTGCAGCTCGGCGGCGAACCTGAAGAGAGGCTTGATCTAAGTCACGGTGGTCAGCAACATGCTATTGCCCCACCCTCGCAAAACGCATTTGGTGGTGGCATTTTTGGTCCAAACACTTCCCTCGGAGAGGACTTTGGCAATCTCGGTATCGGCGGGCGCGGCCTCACTCCTCAACAGCAGCAGCAACTGTTACTATTCAAATCAGGGACACCACAGTCGGTCAATCTGCCCTTCCAAGGCAGTCAATCTCAACAGCAGAATCACGCTCAGCAAACTGGTAACGCCCAAGGTCACGCCAGACATACTTCTAGATTCAGTTTCGCCAACGATAGTTCCGCTTCAGCATCTATACAGCCAGTGGCCAATCAGAAGCTCATGAACCAACAATCCTCTATGATGCCAAAAGCCGCCAACCACTTCACCCAGCTTTCGCAAAACCAATCTATGGGCAATCAATTCTACACGAGTAGCGTGCAGGGTCCACCACCCGGTCTAAAGGCGACTGGAACTCCTCCAGTCAGTGGTGGTGGTATGTTTGGTCAAGGTCATGGTTTTGCTACCGGTGGTTTGGGCTATGGTGCAAATGCTGCTGGCCGGAATAGCAATGATGCGATGTACCAGGAGCTGCTTCGTAGTCGAGGCATGGATGGCGGAGCCAGAGTAACTGATGCCGGAAAGCGTGAGTCCATGTTCCCTTCTTTTCTTCATCAACATCCCACGACCTCAACGCCAGCCCCTGCCCCAGGCCTCCTCAGTTTCCCATATGGACCCTCGCCTGGTGCCTACTCGGATACTAGTTCCCAAAAGCAAAAGAAAAAGGGTAAAAAGCATAGGCATGCTAACACTTCCTCCTCTGGGGGAGGTGGACTAGTCGATGTGGCAGACCCAAGTATCTTACAGGCGAGATTACACCAGGGAGGAAACATGGCCGGGCAGGGACTTTACGCTGGTCAAGGTCAAGGTGGGTTTTCTTCCTTGTATGCCAACAGCAATTATGGCGGCGGACGATGGTAGAGACGGTTTCCTTCCACACATACTTTCCTCGACCTGAGGTCTTCTCTTGTGTCTTTAATATTGTTTTTCTTCTACTTTCATGATGGCTGCATGGCGTTCTGAGATTTGCGAAAGTGTAATGCATCGGCACGGACCAAGCAAATTGGCTACTGGGAGTGCCTGCGGCGTTTATTCAATGGGTTCGTCATTGTCACGAGAATTCAGATTTTGGCATGTGGGCATGGGTCTTCTTCAAACACCTTTCTTCTTTTCTTGTCATACTTCTGGGCAAGTTATGCTCCCTCTGCCAGGTTCGTCGCCACCCTCTCTCGTCGTCTTCGTCATGGCCATCATCTGTACGTAAAATCCCCTTCCAGCCGATTTGCTATCGGCGCTGCTTACAATTCAATTAGTAAAGATGGCTGTTTCAACTTGTATATTTGCTTCATTATGTGAAGAAGATGGCAGAGAGGGCTTTGCCGTGGCATTCTAACACGCCTTTATTATCCATGTTACTTCGTTAGGCTGGCGCCTATAATCTTCCCTTCTTTGTCGCACTCGTCTATTACTTCATGTTTCCCTTAAACCGTTGTAAGGTTTGCTGACATTTTGGATTTTCTAGATGAGCAAGATTTTGCACCTTCTGAGCAAGCTTTGCTAAGTGTAGATGCATTAGTGAACGACATAGACGCCGATACAACGATTGAACCTATAGCTGTCGGCGCTCACATTCTTGAACAGCCTCGCCATGCTACTCCCACCATTCCGCCAGGCTTTTCGGTGCCAAGCACCCCAAAGCTATTACCAGATCACCTTATCCGTCCTATGTCTCGTAACGCCTCGTCAGGAATCACGCCTGCTGTTCCAGTAATACCTGTTACTCCAATAAGCATAGCAACACCAATCAAATCTAGAAAGGAGAAACTACAGGGGGACATAGTAAGGCAGCAGAGTGGTATTGCTCCCGAGGTAGGAAAGGCACGTTTGGGCAGCTTAGAAATATGCAATACTCCTGAAACTCCACAACCCCAACCGCAGGCACGAAATATTCCCGATGTACCCACGAGCACGGATGTATGGAAGAAGAAAGCGGTGGAAATAACTTCCGATGGACAGAAAGAAAATAGATTGGTCGGTTCAGCAGTGACGGAAGAGTCCAAATCTCCAGCGAAGGCAACCCCGAAGGCGAAGAAAACCGTCTCCGATTTCTCTCCAAGTAAAGATCAGCTTACGCCCGGCGCTGATACAAGTCCCCAAAAAGCTCCAAAAGATGCCCATACAGTTACCGCAATCTCGTCAAAGCGCCAGCCTCCTGGCAAGCTTGACATCGCCGCTGCCACCAAACTAGGCGGAGACGAACAAGTCGATTTAACGACTAGTTCCTCAAAAGCTGACATGCAGCCAAAGAATCCCCGTGCAGTCTCTCTTGCTTCTGGTTCCCTTCCCGCAAGTCCCGCAACGACCTCGACCGGGTCGCCAGTAAAGCGATCAGTACCTCGTACCATTCGCGTACTGCCAACCCCTAAGACTGAGATTCCACCTCCTTTGTCTGCTACATCGGCGGCCTCACTACCTCAAATTCCGACGGTTGATAAGCTCCGTTCAAGACAGGCCAGTATTGCCTCCATCAACCAGCCTGGAACTCCTGCTAGTGAACTCATTTCAGACAATGCATCCATCACATCAACCTCGATATCGCGTGCAAGTTCGCCTCCGCCTGGTAAGGTGGGCTCCGCCCCAGTAAAGAAGAAGACAAAGGCCCAGGCAAAGAAGGAGAGACAAGAGCGAGCGAGACAAATTGCGGAAGAGCAAGCGCTGGCAATGGAAGATCTCGTGAAATCGTCAGATCCTGAACCTGTGCAAGCTCCCATCATCGGTCGTAAGAAGAAAACCAAAAAACCGGCCACAAGCATTTCAAATGTTGCACCTGCTGCACAAAGTCGCCCTGTGTCTCCCCCAGCTGCGATCCCCGAGAAAGTCGAAGAGAGTGGAAGCAACGAGGCAAAAGCCCCGGCCCAGACTGCAACCCCAACTGTGACCCCGACTGCAACCAAAGCACCCCAGCCTGTCTCCAAGAAGGCTAGGAAGCCTTCGGTGTCTTCCCCTCGAAAAGTCTCGCAACCATCTCCTAGATTGGACGAGTCTCCAAAACCAGCGCAAGAGAAGGGTGAACCCACCGCAGCATCGATTCTAGCAGATTTACAACGCACAGGAGAACTCTTGGCGTCAACGCTCGAGTTCTTCAAACCACTCGCCTCCACAATCTCACACGTTTCACGATCCACACCGGTGACTTCACCTTCAACAGACGCAGCCGCCATACCCTCGCCGCCTGATCTCAAAATCCATTTCTCGGAGGCGGATCTAGATGCATTAGCAAAAAAGAAGCCGGTTCGTCTAGGTGGCGGAGATGGCAAAGCCAACTCTCGGACCCTGATTACTCCACAAGGAAAGTTCCTGTGGAGTCTAACCAAGGAACTCGAAGAGAAGGTTCTGGATCTCGAGAAATCAATTGAAGAATGTAAAGGTGCTGCCAGATGGCGACCTCGTGGCGAGAAGCAGCATTCTCACAGTCGCAAAACATCGAGCCACACATCCACAAAACCACCATACGGCGCCGACATGCTTCCCGCCATCGCCACCGCCTTGAAAGAAGCCGGTGCAAAGCTGAGCAAAACAGCACAACCCACCCAACCCGCTTCATCTACCTCCACATCTTCTTCCGCACAGACTAAAACCAGCACTCCGACGACAAAACCCGCAAACACACCCTCAACCCAATCCCTCGACGACGCTCTAGTCTATCTAAATCAGTGGGTCCTTCCACCCTCCTCCGCTGACCTCCCAAACACCACGCGCACAGAATCCTTCAGCGTAGGCGGTCATCCCTCGCACCAAGCCTCAAAAGACGCGCAGACATCCGCACATAACCTGGCCCTAGCCGCAAAAGCCGTAGCCGAAGGTCGAGCCCCTGCCTCTTCGATCCCGCTTCAAGATCTCGAGAACCTGGGTGTTTATGCGGCAGAGGTGCTGGGTGGATATGTTGTCCAGGGATTGGAAGCTTTGGTCGGCGCGGGACTGGGACTTGAGGGAATGGCGTCTGGTGGCATGGGATTGGGGATGGGTGGGATGGGTGGTACGGAGGGAGAGAGGCAGAGAGGCGGGAGACTATTGAGTGTGGAGGAGGCGGAACAAGCGATGGTTCTCGCGAGGAAGGAGACTGAGAGTTTGGAGAAGAAGGTTAATGCGCTTATGAAGAGGAACAAGCGGATCCTGAGTGGGGCTGTTGGGGGAAAGTGAGTGCATTGGTAGACGAGGAGTTGATGGGGATATGGCATGGTTGTGGTGTAGACATGTCGGTGTGCTGGACATGGTGCGAATGTCATGGGGCTTCTCAAGCGTTCAACAGCTCGCTTGTTGCTTTTCATCAATATACCTCCTGGGATGGGACGGGCAAAAACAGGGGCTGTATTCATTGCCTTGTATGATTAGGTTATCAAAAGCAGACTAGTATTATAGGCATCCAGCATGCATGCATTAGGGGGGCTTTGCTGAAAAGTCCCTCTACAAACACCACTTTCAGTAGTGGAGAAATCAAAAAGTTCCTCCGATTGCACTTCTTGATCTGTATAGCCTATATTTCACCTCTTCTGTCGAGATACAAGGACGGTGCTTAGGTGCCTTTTTGAGATCGTTATGTTCATCATAGTAACCTACGGTTAGACTTGCATCGCTGGGCTGATGGCAGAAAGTTGTGCTACGGGACATGAGTGGTATTGGTCTATATGAGAAAAGCTAGTTGCCCCTTGAACGAGCGAAAACTACTAAACAGCCTCTAAAACATCTTTAACCGCGAAAAGGTTGTTCAGTACCTTTGTAGTAAATTAATTGTTAGTTGTGTTCTTGAAATAGGTAGCAGATTCTTTAGTGTGGTCCACGGGTAGCGGTTTACTGTAGCGCAGTCGCGTAGTCGAATAGTCGAGCAGTCGCGCAGTCGAGCAGTTACCGGAATCAACGCTTTTCCCATTTACCTTCCTAGTTAGGCAGTAGCCTAAGCCCTTTTTGGTATAGTGCTTGGCCGTCGAACACTTCGAAACCAACACAGTTTCCTATTTCCTTCTTCTTTAGGCTATATAAACGAGTATATCATATTTTGTTCAAGCTCTCGCTTGTGAGAGGTTAAATACAAGCTCCTCGCAAGAAAGTGAAAGTAGTTTTGTAGACGAGAACTCAACCAGCTTCAGCAGCGAGCTGAAGTTTCAACCGTGATTTAAGATGAAGCGTTTGAGGCAACGAGCGATTCCAACCTCTTGGACTTTTTGGGGACTGCAAATAACTTGTCGAAGACTCTGTATATCCTTCGCAGGTTGATTTACGATACCAACCGCCATTTAAGGATAATTTACATGTTTAGTACATCCATGGTCCCTCCCTACTAACTAATCCATCATCGAAAGTCCATTCGTCTAGCTCGTGGCTCTCGTTTAAGAGCTCCATAGATACGTCTACTCCGGATGGGAAGAATGGGTTAGCTGCGTAGAAGGATGTTGACAGGTGACCTCCATCTTGCTCGTTGCCGTCTGGTAATGTGTGGTATTGCTGGCCCTCGGCAGCGTCACTCTGTAACGGCAGGAGCTGTTGGAAATGCTGTTGAGTCGGAGCGTGTAAGTGGGGAGTTGTAGGGATGTAGGTATTGAGTTGCATGTCAGGGTGGAATTGCTGCAGGTTTGAGGTATTCGACACAAAAGTCGTTGTGCCAAGGGAAGAAGGTTGCGAAGATTGCTTTCGGACGATCTCGACGGTACCAAAATAAGGAATTTGAAGGCGGAGGATGCGTTTCTCGGTCTGTCTGGATTCCAGTTCGAGTAGTCTCCTAATCACTTCAGAGCTCTGTGCGGCGATCTTCTCACGACTGCACCGGGCAAGGCTTTCGAATTCACGGACGACAGTGCGAATGAGTGCTCGATCCTCCTCTTGCTGAGCCATTGTTTCAGCGGTATTGGTGAAAGACGAGGCGCTCAGAAGGTTGAGAACTAAGGTAACAATTGCAATAAAGACTGAAAAATCTATGATCCTAGTGACTTGCACCGCACTCATCTTCCGCAAGCCGAGATAACGACGCGCGACCTCTCGAGAACCCTGGAGTGCGGTAACGCGACTGAATTCATATTGCGGCTCGATGTTTGCACGAAGCATGAAGGGCAGGTGAAGGAGAGATTTCAGCTGGAAGTGCCACATCTGCAGTATAACTTGATCGAACAACTGCATCATTTCCTTGGAACACGTCAAGCTGGGTGCGGACGAGGTGGGGACATCCCACCATCCGTTTGGTAGCCCTTTGGTGTATATGTCCAATTTCTGGTCGATTTCGAGTGTTCTGGTAAACGTTTGTTGCGATTCGTCCTGATACATTTCATTAATCCAACGAGCGGCTATTGCTATACCCGCACAGTATTTCAATATTGGATTCGATTCTCGAAATTCTTCTGACTCGTCTCTCTCTGGGGCGGTATTGAATGGAAGACGTAGATGTAACCCAAGAAACCTATCCATCTCACACAATCGAGCCCATAGGCTCTTCGCGGCAGTAAGTAGTTCGAGATGGGGATGTGAAGTTGATAAATCGAGAGTGCGGTGATATCCTAGTAACTGTGCGGAACTTATGGCTCGTCGGTTCGACAACCACGCCCGTCGAAGATTTCCTGCATTCAGCTGGATATGGGCTAACACCCAGAGACATTGAACGCCCGGTAAGGTGCTCATCTGCTCATCATCAGAAAGGACCAGAGAGGAGACTGTGGCCACATATTTGTGCATGGCGTCATCGAGGGACGAGATCGTCCGTAGCCGACCAGGATCGAAATCTAGAGGCAGAACGTTAATACATATAGCTAAGAATAGCAATGTTCGTGCAACGATGACCGGTCGCTCTTTCGCCACAGCAGTTAAGTCAAAACAATAGGTTGTCGGATCGCCGTTCATAAACAGTCTTTTCGCTGGTATGTATAGGTTGAGGAGCAACATCCAGCCATTGGTCGCCGTACAAATCAGATTTGCATCATCCTGCGACGGCAATAAAGAACACAACTCGCGTTGTATTGTATCGGACTTGGATAAGAAGCCCGACTTCGGAGAGCTCGTAGATATGGATGCTGGCACCTGAGGCCCGCGGCTAACCTCTTTGTCCTGTCGGGCAAGCTGGCATAAGGATCAGCCTGTAGAGAATCGTTGACGAGTATTTAAACAGCTTACAACAAGATTGTCGAATAAAGAGAAGACAATGCCGTCGCCATCGTTCCTAGGAGCAAAAGAATCATGGGTGGAAATATCTGTCTCGGCTGCAGAAGACTGTTGCCGGGTCTGGAAGCCTTGCTCAGGCGGCCCGGTGCGGTTTACTAATGTTTCTAATAGGTTTTCGACTCTCCTCAGCCTCTCTCCTAGCTGCACACCACTGGCGGTATCGGCTGGTTCAGGGTGGTCCTGACTAATGCAGGTGGTACCTCGATTCAGGCACCCAATACATGACGAGTCACTATAAGAGTGAAATTGACATCGAATCTTTCGTCTCCTGCCTGGCTCAAGGATTAGTAAGGAGGACTATGCTTTTCATGTCTCTAGCGTCGAGAAAGAAGGGAACTCACATTCCCAGCAGCTTCGAGTTCCCTTGCGGATACGTTTTCTTGACGGTTCATCCTCTGTGGAAGCCATGCTATTTAGCCGGTCGAAGTGGTGTAGTACATATGCAGCCACTCCGTCGAACACGGATTTGTGCTGCGTCCTGATACATGTCGAATTGCATCTGGAGTTGTTTGCGGCCAAGGTGCTGTGCCGCAGGAACCCATGTCCCACCGTATCGGCGGAACTGAAGCCCCCGACTTGCGCTAATACTCTCGTGGATGACTTTCAACACCCAATGTTTCCACAACATGAAGTGAGAAGAGCTCTATAAAGAAAACTAGAGTAGATATCGATAAAGTGTTTATAATCAATAATCACACGGCTGTATCATTCTCCGAAACACGACAGGATCAACATCACTGAAGCTCCTCGTCCTGACCTGACACTACTAGCCAATCAGAATGACTTTCAAAGTAATACTCACGGGCTGCACCAGCTTCATCGGCAGTGAAGTCTTACGGTAAACTATCAGAAATCCTAGCATCACGTCAGTCGTAGCGCTATCTCGGCGCCAGCCACCGGCCGAAAAAGATGACCCCAAACTAAATGTTGTCATCTTGAAGGATTTTACTGCGTACTCGGATTCCCTCGAGTAGCTCTCGGATGTAGATGTATGTATATGATATGGTAGGCGCATTGCTTCTATTGATTCCGAGAAACATAGGAAGACAGCGGCTGAGTGCAGAGAAGGTGTATAGAACAACCAAAGGCGATCCCGTCCTCGAGCTCGACTATCCGCTCGCATTCGCCGAGGGATTTGCGAAGACGCTACCAGCGCATCAGAGTAAGTTCTAATATGTACATATCAGCGGTGGTCTAGCAGAGACGGATCAGACGAAGTCGCTGTGGTTGTATAGCGCCCACGGAAAGTCAAACTGAGCCACTTCAGCAAACCTATTCTCCCGAGGCATTGCTGACCTCAACGTTAGGGACGTAGAGAAATTCAAACGCAAGACATTGCGAGCAGTGAAGAGGCTGGCGGTCTCTGGGAAACATTCATTACCAGACCTTGGGGTGTGAGCAGCAGAAGCAGTTTGGTTGGAAGTCTAGCGGTAACACTTTTCAGAAATTAGACTATCAGATCAGATGAATTGGCTTCTGCAATGATCGATATAATACTCAGTAGAGATAGGGAGTAGATGTTGCCCGAGTTGGTTTTAGTGGAGAAGGGTCGGAAGCTGTTGGAAAAGTGAACACAAGAGAAATTCGGCAGTGCGGCAGTCGACAAGTAATGTCTAATTCTTCTAGGGCAATTATATCAGCTTAGAATTCGCAATGTGAAATCTTGTAATCACGACTTTTAGAAAAGCATTTCGGTCTCAATGCGGATATTGATTGTAGTGAGACTGTGCCTGAACATCGCTTATGTGTGCTCCGCCTCGCTAGAAGGCTGAAGGTGAAAAGCCACGTCCTAGGAGACAATAAACACATGAATGACTCCGTAATCAGAGTACGTAGGCGGATTTTGGTAAGCTGAGGGTGACACCTGTTCGTATGTTAACTTAGTAGGGTAAGCCTTTCGCACGAACTACAGGTGCGCAGTGCCGAAATTGTAAGGTGAGAAGGAGGATAGCGGCCTGAGGCCAAGAAAAGCTCCCAGCTATCCACACCGGTCAGAATATTCCGGAACCGCAGTCTTTAGTCTAAACCTCTAGATTCGTATGTCCAGTATGATGCATGTCATTGGTATCAATAAACTCCAGGGCATGCATAATTGTAGATATTTTCCGCTCCCGCTCACGCATACATGTCATCGTATTCTCCGTCGTCGTCATCATCCTTCTCTGGAACAGGCGGTGCTTTCTTCTTGAGCAGCTCTTTGCGATCGAGAGGACATGTAGAATTGAGTTTTAGCCAAGGCCGGATGCAGTCCAGGTCAAATAGATGATCCTTGTGACATGGAAGTTGGACAACAAGCGGGTATTCATCTGATTAGAACGCTCATCAGCCCCAGTGTATAGCAATGCACTTCTTCATGCTGAATGCGTACCTTCTAAGAACGGATTAACACAAATCGGACATGTATCCGTCTTCTTCAATGACCTCTTGGGCACTCGCTCTAGCTCATCCAGGAACGTATCTGGGACGCCTTTCAACTCCGATGGCGGGTCATCTGCATTCTGTCTCAAGTGCTCAATCATCTCCATCAACAAGTTGTTGTTTGGATTGTTCCGCGCGTCCTCGTCCGGTACTCGGCCGAGCATCATTTCAAAGGCATTAGCGAGAAGGCGATATGTCGCGGCCATGTTCTCTGGTTGAGGCAGTGCATGGGCATTATGATGAGCTTGTGGATCTGAAGTATCGACAAGCTCGAGGGTGGAGAAGAAGGTAGAAAGGTCTGGACGGCGGGGAGCAGGCGCGGGATTGTCCTCTTTGGCGGAAATGTTATGCTCGACTATGCGACTGTTAGCGTGTACTGGGCAGGAGCTGGGCAGGGGATCGTTTACCTTCGTAGCCAGACATGGTTAGGGAATCACTTTGAATTATCTGTAGTATCTGTTGCGCTGGGGAGATATTCGGTGTCGAGAAGCTCTGGCTTTTGAGCTACGAAAGCGTCGTCGTCATTGGCTTGTGCCTGGGGACTGCACCCCGGCAATAGATGCGCCCTTGTCCAAAGGGGCGTGGTGAGTGGCGGCCTCTCTCGCCTCACATATTACCTTCAGGCCATTCACTTCACGTCGGTCACTCTGCGACGAAATGCTAGCCATTGCGAGAATGCTGCATAGTCCCTGATTGACATCTCTCTAGGGGGCAAGGGGGGCGAAATGGTGGCTGTATCCGGCATGGCCGGGTCCCATACGCCCAAAGTTCGTTGATGACACTGTTTGGGAGCACTGCCACACTCGAGCGTCTCCGCGTAACTGTTGCGTTGCCTCGCCCTTGCTCTACTTCACAACCACTACTAATCCTCCTAGAAGGCCAAGAGTCGAGAGGCAGAGAGAGGAGGCGCAGCACAGAGCGGCAACCTGTCGCAAGACATATACCTATCGTGGGCTCTTTGTTCTCCTTTCTCGATTTTCTTTCTTGAACACCACCCTTATTGTCACATTCTCATCGTCACCAACTCTTCCAATTTCAAGTGCGCTCATGTCGGTGCGTATCATAATAATGTCGGAACTACCTCAACAACCAAAACCGGGTGGTCTAAGTCCGGCGTCAGCCTTGAATATTTTTCGCAGCAAGAGTAGCAGGCAACGTCGAAGCGCTGAGACCAAACTATCCCCATACGAGACAGATTCCGTCGTAACAGATGACTCCAAATCCTCAGGATCGCTGAAGAAGCAGCGCAGCGGGAATTCAATCAGGGGTATGATCAACAAGCTAAGGTCTTCTTCGACAAGCATTGCTCTAGAGGACGACGGTTTGGTCAAATTGCAAGAATCCGATTTCAAAGAGATCGACGACTGGATCAACGGTTTTGATCGCTACAACCAACTGGTCACTACCATCGTTTCCCGAAATCAGACATACCCTTCGGAAAACTTCTCTAAGATTACTAGCATACTAACCAAGAATTGCGGTGGTCGCTTCATCCATGGCATGCCTGAGGCTATGTTCGACTTCTCCCTTCTCTGGTGTCCGGCAGACCCGGGAACGCGGAAGGACTCGAGCGAACCAAGCTGGAGCTGGACAGGCTGGGCCGGATCAGTGAACTTCCCATTCGATCCCACAAACGCTCCAGACCTGGCTAGAAAAGATGGCGCATGGTTCAAGTCCGAGATTTTCCACTATGAGGTTGGACCACAAACAGACCTTTACACCGTTCGCCGACACAAGGATGAGCACCTACGAATACAGTACCCTCCCTATTTCCACGCTCCATGGGGCAAAGATGCTGGAGCTGAATCTGATACTCTTCGCTTTGCCGCATGGACAGTTCCGACGGGCGAGGACATGTTCCACTTGGAACAGTTGCAGTACGAAGGGAAGGATATTCCTGCCTCACAACTTCTCAACAGTAAGAAACAGGTTTGCGGAGTGATGATGGACTACGAGAAGTCAATTTCCGACGTCAACGACGTCGGCCCATACGACCTGGTTCTACTCTCGAGAAACCTTCGAAAAGATCCCAACCCGAATACCAACCGACCCGTCATTTCTACGGTTCATCCACCAGGCACCCCCATCTGGGATGACAATCACTTCGTCTGGCACCAAGAACTCCACGATTTCGACGAGAGAGTCTTCGCCAACGGGCCTTGGAAAATGCTCAATGTCATGTTGATTCAGTGGGTGGACGAGAAATACGCAAAGCGAGTGGCAGTCGGTCGGATTCATGAAGACGTATGGAACTCATACAACCCGAAGAAGGAGAACATAATCTTGCGATGAAGAGTATAGGGTACAACTTTGGTTCCAACAACAATACGCCCATGTCGCTGCTCCGCTCCTTGTCGGAGCTGGGATGGGGAATCGGCCTCATCAGGAGAGCGGATATTACACTCTCGAACAACTTGGATTTGCTTAAGTATTCAACAAAACTCAAACGAGTTTGTATTAGTTGAGAAGCATTACCAATGCTGCCACGGCTCAACTGCGACCACACCGGCCCGCCTCACATGCGCGCGAGCCCTATCTTCCGCAACAACCACTGAAGAAGCGTGCGTAGATCACCCATAGAACTTTGTAAACGGCTCAGACGACTTCATGTTTTCCTTTCTCATTATGACATGTATTATTAAGAAACTTTTTACTGTACCATTATCAGACTTTGGCTTTCTCTTGTTGTATTTTTATACCCTTGGGTTTTCCGGATTCCGGTGTGGCAGACATACGGATCGGAATCAGGATCGGGATTGGGATTGGGGATTAGGGATTTGGATTTCAGATCAATTTCACGGTTTCAAGCAGTCTCGCCGCAATGCGAGTAAGAAGGACAGATCCGTTTAATTGCGCAAGCAGAACAATGAATCAATACCTCCACCCAGTCTCCAATTTCGCAAAGTGACGATGCGATATCCGTAAGGGGTATTTCCAGAACCCATATCCAGGCCCGTCAGCAACTGCAGGGTTTTAGGTTTCACATAATATCTCAGGCACC
The DNA here is from genome assembly GCA_000467715.1 of Hysterium pulicare CBS 123377. Taxonomy (NCBI): domain Eukaryota; kingdom Fungi; phylum Ascomycota; class Dothideomycetes; order Hysteriales; family Hysteriaceae; genus Hysterium; species Hysterium pulicare. The sequence continues at coordinate 62,638 of AJFK01000713.1, forward strand.
CGCGCGCCTATTTCAGCCTTGGGGGCTGCCTCTACGAGGCTGAGCCTTAGGACGAAGGGGAGACACAAAGTTCCGGTCACGGATTCAGAACGACGTGCGCCCTTGCAGACGCCAGGATACCTACGCCTCGAACGTGTGCCACGCTTTTTGGGAATCAGGCGATCGGGTCAGGCAGCAATGAACAGTTTTTATGTTGGATGTGTGGCGCGGGTTTTTTGTTGGTGGTGGGGTGGGTTTGGGCGATGCTGATTTATACCTAGGTACCTATGCAACTAAGCGCTTGGGATGGTTTTTTTTGGATATTGGGCGTGAATAATGAGTTGTGTACTCGGTACGATTTAATAGACGGAGATGGAGATGGGAGTCTGCCTTGGGGAGGGGAAATGTGTGTATTCATTTTAATAGAGAGAGTTGTGAGAATCATTTGGTGGAGTGTAGCTATTCACTCTTTGCGGCGCAGCATTTCGCTAAAGTTGCCGGATAGAGTAGGTTCTTGAGTTGACCTAAAGACTACCCTTTACGGTAATTCGAAGTAGAGAAGCGAGCAGTTCAGCTTCACACTTCGATTTTCAGCTGTCTAGACTTTGCTTGACGTCATATTTCGACTTCGGAGGAGATCGAGATTAGACCTTTTCGCAAAATGTGCTCGTGATACGTCGCACTCTCCTCAGCTGAAGAAATGCTCTAGAATATGATTAAGTTTCGCATGTTTCTTGATGGTTGGATTGAAACGGTCCGCGTGATTCTCCGTTGTCGTGTCCAGCCCCGCCAAGAGCCAACCATGATGCGCGCACGGATTAAATCCCAGGGTCCGCAAAGCTGTCCACTTTATTCCCCAGCACTCACATTCACCCCCATACTCTCTCAACAATAATTCTTGGACGATCCGATACGCGCTCTTACACATTTCAAACCACAAAGAAGAGACTACCCTGCAATTGAACCATGAGTCTCCAACCTCCAACCCTCAGACCCAAAGGAGGATCCTCGGGGTCTCCCTCCACCAAAGCAGTAATTTTGGTATTTACTCACCACAAAATTCTGTAGCCTAAACAATGTCTTACAAGATCAGGTTGGAGGACCCTCTCGAGGTACTCGGTTTCGACCACTTTCTATGGAACTGCCAAAGGTATTTAATCCCCATGTTTCAAATTCTCCAAAGTATGGGAAATCCCACTAACATTGCCCTGCAGCCACTCTTCCCTGTAGCCGGTCACCCCATAATCGAGCACTGCTTCAGTGCAATCTCCAAAGTCCCTGAGATCAAGGAAGTCTTCATCGTCGGCTACTATGACGAGTCTGTCTTCCAGCCCTTCATCACTGGTGCATCAAACTCGTACCCACAAATGAGCATCAAATACCTCCGAGAATACCAAGCGCTAGGCACAGCAGGTGGACTCTACCATTTCCGAGATGTGATATTGAAGGGGAGACCAGAGCGCTTCTTCGTCCTGAATGCAGACGTCTGCTGCTCATTCCCACTTAACGAAATGCTCAATCTCTTCAAGGACAAGGACGCGGAGGCTGTGATGTTAGGAACGAGAGTGACGAACGAGTCGGCAACGAACTTTGGATGTATCGTTTCGGATGCACATACCAAGCGTGTTCTTCACTACGTCGAGAAGCCCGAATCCCACATCTCTAACCTCATCAATTGCGGCGTCTACCTCTTCTCCACCGAATGCATCTTCCCCGCCATCCGCAGCGCCATCAAACGCCGTACCGAGCGTCCGCGATTACTCTCATACCCCTCATCCGAAAACCTCGAGTCTTCATTCTACCAAGGCGAGGAAGATGAAGACAGGGAGAACCAAGTCATCCGTCTCGAGCAAGACGTCCTCTCCGACATTGCAGACAGCAGACAATTCTTCGTCCTAGAGACCAAGGATTTCTGGCGCCAAATCAAAACAGCCGGTTCAGCAGTCCCAGCCAACGCCCTCTACCTCACAAAAGCCTTTCAGACCGGCTCGAAGGAGCTCGCAGCTCCTTCTGCAAATATCCTCCCCCCAGTCTACATTCACCCCTCGGCGAACGTCGATCCGACCGCTAAGCTCGGCCCCAACGTGTCGATTGGACCTCGTGTCACCATCGGAGCCGGCGTGCGTATCAAGGAAGCTATCATTTTGGAGGACTCGGAGATCAAGCATGACGCTTGTATCTTGTATTCGATTGTAGGCTGGCACAGCAAGGTCGGTGCATGGGCTAGAGTTGAGGGAACCCCGACACCAATGACCAGTCACACGACGAGTGTCGTGAAGAATGGCGTCAAGGTCCAGAGTATTACCATTCTGGGTAAGGAGTGTGGTGTGGGTGATGAAGTGCGGGTACAGAATTGCGTGTGCTTGCCTTACAAAGAGCTCAAGAGGGTAAGTCTCTTCTTGTTCCCATCATTCTCCATAATGAGTTTATGCTAATGGCTATCGAATTAGGATGTTGCCAACGAAGTCATTATGTAAACGGTGTTTTACACCCTTATGATACCAAAGCCCCTCAAATAGATGACTTGGTTTGTTCAGCAGGTAATTGACCGTAATAGAGTAACAGAACTCTCTAAAAGTTGTTCGGCTTGAATTATCCCAGAACTCAATATACTTCGGCATAGTGCAGTGGTTGCATTTGGCGTATCATACTATAGAGAAAAGGAACCCCCACTTCAATCGAAGATTCTCATATGGAACCAACTCATGTCGTCCTGCTCGGTGAAGCTAACTCCCATCTAATACATCTGGGCCTGTTTGGCTATGTCACTACTATCGTATACCAATATTGGGAGATATCCCATATAAACACGAAACTCATTAAAAGGCGTTTGCCAATATAATTTTAATTTTTTCGAAAGGGAACCAGGGCGGAATAGGACTCATTTCTCTATTGAAGAGTGCATAATCTTCAGATCTAATTCCCTTACTATGCTTCCTGCGAGAGAAGAATATTCGTAGTCCTGCTAAGTTTAACCTAGACAAACCCAATCCAATACAAAAAAATCTGGAGGTATTCCTTGCCTAGCTAGGTACTAAAATGCATACCACAACTACGCGCCATCGGCACCAATCTTACAAAAACGCCGCTTGATCCCATCGGTGATCCCATAGGACTGAGAAAATAGAAACCCGGTATGAAAAACCAGCAACTGACTAGCATTGCAATACTCGTACAGCCTACCATCTCCTGCCTTGCCCTGACCTACCATCCATCCACTGAAATCCCCTTTCCCTTCCCTACTCCTCCCCATCTTTGACCCCAGGCATCATCCCCCACCCGCAGCAATAGCCCTATTCAACCCAACCATATACTCCCTCAGCGTCCAATTATGCGCCATGACATAATAAAGCTGTTCCTTAACGGGCGCGAAAACCCGCCTCACCCACCCTTCTTCCTCTTCCTCACCGTCTCCTTTCTTCGTCTCCGCACCATCAGCATCCCCGTGAGCATCCTCAACACTGAGTCGTCTCCTCTTGGCACCTTCACCTCCGCCCTCTCCATCGACAAGCAGCTCGGCTTGCTCGCTATTCCTAGGTCTCTTCCCCGCCGTCGTAGGACGACGCTCGGCATTCGCTTTCGCGCCAGGGGGATTTAATTTCGCCATCTGCCTCGCCAGATTCCGTAAAACAAGAACGGAAGCAAGTGGCAAGCCCGCCGCATCTTTCCGTTCGTCTTCGGCCGTGTTCCAGTATCGGACTTGCGGCGGCTGTTGAGCTGGTGGTAGACTGCTGGACGATCCGCCTCTGAACCCATCGTTGCTACTACCACCTCCTCTAGAATGGCTCTGGTAATTGTGATGTTGGTAGTCACCTCGACCGCCCATACCGAGACCTCCCAGCCCGACGGGCATCCCGAATTGAGGCTGGAACTGGTCGTGGCGCATTTGAGCTGAGGTGGAGAGGAGGGTGCTGGTTTCGGGGGTGCGGTTGTGTTTTGTGCGGAGGGAGTGGAGGGGCGAGGTGTCTGGTAAATGCGTTTTAACGTGTTGACCGACTTCGAACACACTTTCCGATCCCTCAGTGCCGAATTTCGTACATCCGCCCCAGTGACAATGATATTTGGGCGAGGGGGCAGTCGCGGTGTCGCCGTTCGTCATGCTGATATCAGGTTTCTGCTCCAGGAGCCACTTTCCGGTCTCGTCGCGGGGTACTTTGAGATGCGTTTCTGCGATATGCTCGAACATTGCTTTGGCGCCCGGAGCGAACTCTCCGCATTCGATGTTGGTGGTGGAGTGTTTTGTGTCTGCGTGGCCGTTCAGGCGGCTTGGTGGATGCCACTGGCAGCGCATGTATGCTTTTCGCGTCACGGGATCGATTGGGACGGCGCGCGCTCGGATTCCGCGGATGGTGTATTTTTGTTGCGTGGGTGAGATGGTGAGGACTTGGGCTGAGGCGCCAGCGAAAGTGGAGGAGACGTTTGTGATGAAGTCTTTAGCTGGCATAAGAGTTTTGTGGTGAGGTTGTGCGGATAGGACTTCCTGGAAGGCGGAGTTGTATGCGGACCAGAGTTGGATTTGGGTGATCTCGCCAGTCGGATCTTCTTCGAAACAGGTACGGAGCCATTGTGAGCTACGTTCTGGCTCCTCGAGTGCCACAAGTTGTTCGATGATGGATGCGGAGAGTTTTGGTGGGCTATCGGCGAAATTGGATTGCTTTGAAGAGGAGGATTTCGGAGGTTTGTTATCAAATGGCATTGCGTTATGGAGGAGTAATCGCACTAGCTGGTTCACGAGTCCTTCGACGTTTATTTCATTGACCAAGGTCTCGACATTATCCTTGAAACCGGTGAATTGGTAGAGGAAGTCGAGACATGCGTTTCGAAGTTCTTCATCCTCCACCAATAGCCAGTCGCAAATCGATTGTAATGTCTTTGTCGGGACGTCCGTCAGTCGATTCGTCACCTCCAGATGCATGGCTATTCGACCGATTGCCCGAAGTGCGGTTATGATCCGACCGCGATCCGTTGAATCCACTTGAGCAAGTAACGATTTGTATAATGGATCTTGGGAATCCAAAGTCCAGAATTTGGTCAATTGTTCCGCTATCTCAAGAGCATAGTGTTGAAGCTCCACTACTGTGGAATGGTTCGGAAGATTGAGGACAATGACAATCAGATCTCGGACTAGTGGGATCTTCGACACGTATTGCGCGTTTTCCTCCAGCATAGCCATATTCCGCAGAATCAGACCCGCTTCGTTGACTCGACTTAGAGATGCTGTTACATCTGCAGGTAGAAGATCGTCTTGCATATCAAGTAGAGCCAGTGATTTCACGCGTTGTAGGAGATCCGCGGTTCCATCTAGTCCATTCAAAACGTTGATGCCCTGGTCCATTTCTTCTTCAAGGTATGAGATCTCCCATTTGACATCATAGAATAATGAAGCCACATCGATGACCTTGGTTATCAGCGCCTCAGCCAACCCCGGGAAGCCATCGAAACGATACTTATCACCACGTTCGTGAGATATCTTCACTAGGTGATGCAGAGCATACGCCTCTTCTTCGACGTTATTCGACCGCAGAGCATTGAGAGCACGGATGTAAATGTTTGGACCCATAAAGCCAGTTCCTGGGAGCATCATGCCCTTGTAAGGCTGACTTCTTGTGTTTCTCTTCGCTAACCATTGGAGGCGAGCTTGTCGAAACGGCTCAGGATTGTTCGAGGGCGTGTTCACTGGTTTCATATTCGAAGGTACGGGCGCGCGCGGCTCGTAATTTGCTATCGTCATAGCTGCACCGCTGGATCCATATGTGCCGTTGGTTTGAGAAGATCCGGGAGTTGGGGAGTTCATGGTGCCAGTTGCTTGCCGTGTTTGTCGCCCTGAGGCTTCTGGTTGGAAAAGAACGCGTTGTGGGGGCGCGTGTCGCAGCGCTGCGAAAATATATAGTCAGTAAAAAGGTTTGTACAAATCTCTAGAATATTCGCTTGAGAGCATGATTGTAGTGCATGCCACGCGGGTCCTGCTGCAGACTGAGGAAATGGCTGTTCACCAACCTCGAGTGACCCTTCCTCCTGTACTTCCAGGTTCATCAGCATCCATCTTATCTTCTCTGGGTGTTTTGTGCTCCTGATCTGAATCGTCGCTATCCCTATCGTCCCCGTTCCCGAGTTTCTCAGCTTCCCTGCTCACTGGGCGGAAGTAATTATCGACTGTTCTACTCAACAAATCACCGCCCTTGGCCGAAACATCTTCGAGAATTTCTTTTGGTGGTGGTTCGCGCTTGTAAATAGTGGATATCTCGTAGGCGCTAGATAATGATGACATTAGCGATGAATGGTGGAGGAAGGTTGTTTAAGATTGAAGGTCGTACGCGAGATTTTTGTAGTATGCGCTTTTCAAGATAAACGCCTGAGTCGTAACCGTATTACTCCCCGGAATGAACTCGGCGGTAAGTCTTCTCCAAGCCAACTTGTTCCCCTTTGTATCTGAAACTTTATCGTATCCTCCTTCGCCCACAACGCGATTGTATAGGCGCAATAGGTCAATATGCCGGTTTCCGATCTTGGGCTCGCGTTCCAGATGGGTCCTGCGATCTAAATCAATATCTACCTCTGGATGACGTGCAGATATATTACAAACCCTCGCTTCGCATGGTATTCTTCTAATTTCTGCATGAATTCGTCATATTCGGAGGAGCGATCGATGGAAGGCTCGCGCGGGCGGTTGGGAGCCATGTTTGGCAGAGTGCGCAACTACCTGGAGCAACAATGGGGGACAGGATACGGCACAAGAGAGCAGAGAAGTCGGACAGGTTGCATTCGGAAGGGTATCAGGGGCACGAGGTGGTGAATTAGCAGTCTACTCTGTTGAAATCGTTCTGACCTCAAAACTTCCGTCGCGATGCGGCCAGCTTGAGCGCGCATTGGGCTTAGCTTCCGAGTTTCAGCCTCAACCTTGCATGTGCAGTTGTGTTTGCACTGTTTGCACTGTTTGCACTGTTTGCATGCCTTTGCCTATCCGACATTTTCCCGATGATCCCATTTCCATCCCAACTTCCTCACTCTCAGCCTTCAATCAAATCCTGCCAAAGTACACAACTTCAATGCAAATTGGCCACTCGCCATCAATCCCAGACTTCAATGGCTACTCCTTTCTCGCAACTAACACTGTAGCAGTAGGGCTAACGAGCAGAAGTGCGCTCTACCGGAGCAATGCAACGCCCGGCATCTTCATCGAACCTGACCTCCTTTCCATTACTGAAATTCTCTTCTGCTGATGATGATGCTTCGGAAGCCACCCGATTCTCTTGGAAACATACTGTCCATGACCTCACCCTCGTTTTTGATACCTTCCGAGGATCTAGCACTAACTTTGGACAACCATTATTGACGATGAAGGTGATTCAAGGGACCCAAGTATTGGTATGGATTATATGCCATGCATTGATTTCCCCTACTTTTTTCTTCGTTCAGCTCCATTTTCTCAAGTCTTTATCTAATCTGGGCATGTACATTAGGAATCCCTAGACATTGAAGAGAAGGTTCGAATAGCCCTCAGCGTTGCAGAGACGATGCGCCAAGTCAACGTCAATATCCGAGTTGATCAGCTTCCAATTTCTGGACTATCCAGATGTCCTCTTCTAGCCATCCGATATGCTTTACCGAACGAAAAGGTAATGGAGATGAAAATACATCTCCTAGGTTTGCTAATGTATCATCGAACTAGGTTCGGAGGCTACAACTCAAATTTGCATCAGATGGAGATTTCAACACTGTGCACGATCTTCTCACGCGCCTCGGTCTCCGTATCTCTCAATATGTGGCTCCGTCAAATGCGACCAATCCTCCGCCAAGTAACCAAGCTCGACTGAAAAAGCCTCAACAGGAATGCACTGGGCCATCATGTCCGCCATCGTCACTAGCTGCAATATCTAACCTTACAGCGCATTCGGCATCTGGCCATTCGAGTACTAGTCAAGATGCCATCTCGGCGCCCTTTGCACCTCAGCAAGAGGCACACATTTTTGCAGTCGAGAACGCTCGGCCCCGGACGGTCCCTAAAATTCCACCGCACTCATCACTACAAAAATCTCTTGATCCGTCGATTATCTACCATCATCGAGCGTTTAATAGTGGGGCTTCGCAACAAACACCATATCACATGTCTCGTTCGTCTACTCTACCATCAGAATCCAGCTCACAAAATGGGGATTCCACTCGGCCAATGTCTGCCTTTTCGACTTTCAATCATCAAAATAATATTACCATGTCATCACCTGGACCACCAGCGTATCGCAGCCCATTCTCCATCACACCGAACATCATTCAAGGACTTACTCGTTCATCACCCGGTCCGGCTGATCGGCAAGACTATATTGCAGCGGCAGTACGAAGCCACTTTCCTCGCCTGCAGACTGTAGCCGAAAATGAACCCCTTTCTGAATCAAGACCACCAACAGCCCTTCTATTTCAGCCAGAAGAATCAATGACTCAACTCATTCCTCCGCGACGCGAACTGCCTTTCGGACCGACATCTTCCACAAAGTCCTCAAGTCGGCCTTCTAGCGCCTCTGTCGATCTACCGCCTCTACCAACGCCAACTTTTATTGCCGAAAAGAGCAAAGAGACGCATGAATCTACGGCAATGAATCAAGAAACCAGTCGCAGTATATCTGGCAGCAATTCCAGGCCACTGAGTTCTCTTGGAAGCAATGCACAAAACGTCAGGCAAGGCATTCAACCCTCGGCGGCGGCTACCGACCATATAACCCCATCATCTAGTCTGAATCAGTTTGATCGCCTTGTATCTCAAGTCTCGGCCGGTTTCAACTCTGGTAATGCCGAGAATCTCGTAGGCTACGCTGCTCAATCCGTTGACGAAAGAAGGACTATCCTGAACGACTTCATGATGCAGCACATCGAAGACGACAATTTCCTGACGCTTTGTGAGGATGTTTGGGGATGTTGGAGGCGTATTGGATTGGGACTTGAATGATCAAGTGATCAAGGGTAACTGAGTACATGATTGTGATCTCATGGTCTTCATCTTACGAAGGGCTATCTATGTGAAGGACAAAAAAATGCTTACGTTTTCTCATCATCTTTCTCATCTTGTTCTTTGATTTGATGACCTTCTACATCTTCTATCTTATTTGGTTTACCTATTATATCGATACCCAAGAAATCTTTTTATTGTTCACGTTCTGAAAACTGGGATTGGGCGTTTCGGCGTTTGACCATGTCTCTTCCAAGGAGCCTTTGAAAGCACATGATGCTCACCAATTACTGGAGAGTATCTACACTATTCCGATCTTAGTTAATTACAGAAATCAGAAGTTCTTAGACGCAACCGCGGTCTTGATGTAATGTATATCCTTTATCCTACTTACCAGCTCTCGAAACCACCGTTGATATCTCCATAAGTAAGGCTAAGAGATGCCGTGCCAGATCAGTCTTCAAAGGTCTCTCATGGGCTAAGACTGCAGTGCAAATCCGAAAGAAGCAATTGATTCTGACGAAGACGCCTGGCATTGAACGCTCGTCGACTCAATCCAGCTGATATTCTTTCTACTTTTGGGTGTACATACAAAGGGTTCCTCATCAGCAGTAAGAACGTCAACTATCGCATTTGTATGGTATAACATTCATTCTTCCTTGCCACTATTGTATTTGATCTCATACCATCTCGATTCAGTTCCAAAACCCGTTCGGTTTCCTCTCGCTCTCGGTATATATGATCGCGCGGCCCGCCTGAAAAATATTCCTCTTTGCTTAATCATCAACTCATTCCGTCCACGCAATTCTCCACCAGTATTCCACAAGAGAACCTATTTCATAACACGCGTAAACTCACGAAGAAGGGGTATAAGCAAGAAGCGAAAGAAGAAAGGAGAAGGAGAGAGACAGTGCCAGTGTCAGTTTTCTGGAAGGCGGGTATTGGTATATTACAATATCAGGAGATTTAGTTGCAGAGAGAGAATTGAGAAAACAAGATATTTGAGGCTGGGATGGCGGAAATTGTTACTCTGTTGATGTATTTTAAGAGTCTGTCATTGGAGATGTCTGCTCAGTATTAGAAGGTATTTAGAACAGTCAGACTCTGTCCATGTCGAGTCTTAGAAAGAATGGGACCTTAGTCCGGTGTCTTATACATAATGAATTAGCATAATAGCCCCCAATACCACTATGTCCGAGAAGGGTGAGAAAAGAGCCACATACCACAAAACGACCGAACCCTACGTAAGTGCGCTCATAAATCCCTCCTTAACAAGTGCACTTGGATCATACGAGCCGCCTTGTCCTTGACCACCAGCGCTTTGCAACTGTTTCTGTGCCGCCGCCGCCGTAGCTTGAGCAGCCGCCGCCTCGCTAGCAGCGGCCACGGCAGCTGCAACATCATGCTTGACATCGGCGCTCTGTCCACTTCCCCCGCTACTCGTGGGCCGCGCGACGGAATCTACACCTTCGCGTTCGCCAACGGCGGGCGCCGGG
>AJFK01000714.1:0-16577 GCA_000467715.1 Hysterium pulicare CBS 123377
GGTTGAGTCGGAGAGGGTCCTTGCTGATCGGTAGAAGAGGCTCCTTTTTTCTGATGTAGAAGATCGCGGATAGAGTTGTCCCATCCAGGAGTGTCTGCGTTGCGATTGACGATGTGCCCGTTGGCTACAGCTTCGTCCATTTCACTTATGGCTGCCTGGGCCTCTAACTGCGTTTCCAACTGTGTTTCTGAGCGGTCGGTGAGTTCTATTAAAGAAGTGGCGACTAAGCTACCGAATATGTGGTTCAGTGGGGAGTTGGGGCTGTGAATGAGGTTGTTTAGGAGGTCTTTTGTTAGAGCCAAGATGTCGCTCGGTGGTGTGAACGGGGATAGACGCGCGACGATAATTCGGAGGTATTGGTAGGCTAGATAAGGAGGAGAGCTGTTAAGTAGATTGCTGATTTCAAGGGACTCTTTGAAGCGAGAGAGTTGCCCGTTGAGATACAAGGATGATGGAGAGGTTGAAGTCAGGGCGGCGAAAGCGAAAGGAGATGAAGGATCCAAGTTTGGGATACTGTTAGTCCGAAGCAAGTAGGCAACTTGACCAATGATGTCCGCAGCGCCTAGAGGAAGTTAGCACGATTCAAATCACATGAAAGCCTAGAGAAAGGAGAAATTGCATACGAGCCAGATGATAGCCGCCCTCGCCCAATGCATGATAATCGTCTCGCGAAACAGTCCCACAAAATAGCGGCATCAGAAGATCCTTCGACATGCTTGATGCATGGAAACGGTCCAGGATGAAGACAGCCCAGAACAGACGCCGCGCAACTTCGATAGCCTCAGTGTCTTGTTCGCGAATGCTGGCAAGTATCTTGGTGTCGTTAAGCCCTATGTCGGAGATTCTGCCAGCTACTCTACCGAGCAGTTCGGCTGAGTTTGTCATTGCTGTAGGCCCGGACTTATCGGAAGCGAAAGCTAAGAAGGCAAGCGCTTGACAGTAGACCAAATGATTGTAAAATTGACGTAGGCTGTCTGAGTCGCCGAGCGCATGCTGAGCTTGTTCTATAACCTCTAAAGATCTGTGCAGTATATGAACAAGGCTAACCTCACTATGTGGCAGGCTTGAAGGGGAATATGCTCGAATGCCACATTCCAAGGCCAAGAAGAAGGCTTCTCGCAACTTCGGAGGACAGTTTGTTAGGCGGTTGAGTGACCCGGAGTCCTGTGGTAGAATAGGAAGAGTGGGATGGATTGAAGCGTAATAGCTGCTGCACGTTAGCCATGAATCAGATGTAGGCAAATTGTGGCTTACGCCTTGATTATGCCCTCATTGGAGCCTTGAAGGAGGCTACCTGCCAAGGCAAAGTCCCCGTAGGAAGGACTCATTCGCCTGTAAGAGCCCTGTGCTGCTCCGTTTGAAGGAAATTGATCACCTTCTATGGTGTCAGCAAGTATCTGGCTGTGTTGTAATAGTGTATATATACCGCGTTGAGACGCGTCTTGGCCAGACCACCCCATATTAGGGCGATGAGATGGCCCGTAGGATTCTTGAAGGCCTTCAGACACCGAGTGAGTGCGCTTCCTTTGATGCTGAGTCGGGGTGTGTATATCGGAGAGACCCGCTATGTTTTGTTCCCCCATTCCAACGTATGAAAGATCATATTGAGAGCCTGACGTTGAGTGTGGAGTTGTCATTTGGCTCTCCAGCGTGTTCAGTCGGTCAGCTAATTCTTTGATATATCTGTCAGGTGTAAGCATCAATTAATTGAAGGTTCGCTTGAATCTTACCCTTTACTGGGTCCACGTTTCATAGGTTGTCTGCTGAATTGACAGCGTGCACCTGTGCGCTTACAGCTTGAACATGCTTCGGGTCCATTTTCGCTTGTCGCATCACATCGAATCTAGAAGCCGTAAGCATTGTTGAATATTCCCATCATTATTTCATCATACCTTCTTCCTTCTACACTCATCACAGGCCCGGGACACTTTTGAACGCTTGCGCGAACTTCCATTGGGGTCATGATCACCAAAGGGTGTATGCTCCTCAAGACTCATAACCGATTGTGCCATTTGCTGCGGGGAATGCGTCGGTCGATTCGGGGTCTGTAAAGCATGATGAGGAGAATTCATGGCCGGATTCATCTGGTGTTCCCGAGCACCGCTTGACGGCATGATCCCGCTGCTCTGGAGATGTTGCGATATGGTTTCTTGGAACTGAAGTTCTGGATCTGTAGGTACATGTTGCTGTTGAGAGGGTGACATGCCCCCATTTTGATTCACGTAGAGACCAGCAGAAGCTCCGCCTGTCTGCGCCGAGTCTGGGTCTGGATACGACCCGCTGGAAGCCATGTTCGCGTCCTCGGATAGTCAACTAAGACGGGAAAAGAGAAGATTTGGTCAAATAGATGCCTCGCGCAGGTCTTGATGATGGTTTGATGGGTTGGCGACGTGGTGGTAGCGAGAGAGGATGGGCAGCAAAGACCGAGGCGCGTTGTGGTTTTTGTACACTTACGTTATTTGTACTAGCGCGCAGAATTGGAGGCAATCGCCTCGTGAATCTGAGGCGACGAAAGGAAATCATTGTTGAAGCTATATAAGTCTGTTCAACGCCCAGTGTCAGGAGCATCAATGTTTATCTAGATGAAGTGACGTTTTGTTGTTGTTGGATGCGCCGGTGTGGAAGAACTGTTCGGCGCCACGGAAAGAGGTATTTCCTTTCCTTGAAGTCAGAAGAACTGGAGCACAGCCGGCAATCCATCTAGCAAATATAGGGCTTCCATCTGGTTGTGCAAACCTGCAGCGTCGCGCGACGATCGCTATTTCCAGCATCACAGCTACGAATGCACAAGGCAGCCCAGGTGGCTGTTGAGACTGGTGGATACAATCCCCATTCCTCTCTCTTTCGGAATATGCTGGTCCATTTATCCGAACAGGGGCGGGGCCTATTTCACTTACGACCAAGTTACCCTCCGCAGTGGATGAAATAGTTTGTGACCTGCCGAAGTCTTACCCGTTTATATGAATGTTATTTACCTTCATTCTTTAGTCGGCGTGGACTGAGCTTTACAGGTTGTAGCAACTCTCGTTTGTTCAGCAGGGTCACACACTGTAGATCCGATATTGGCGCGATATTGGATGTTCGGCACAAATAAGGTCTCAAAATTCAGAAACTGTGTAACTGATTTCGTCTCCCCTTCGTATCTCGCTATCATCTATAGATTCCTGCTCCGCATTTATAGACCGCGGGAAATACAAGTCGTCGCCTCGAATGTCAATTCTCCCAATCATTCCTGACCACGATGTGGGTTTTGCATCGCCAGCTGTCCAAAATGGAACACCATCGAGGTACCATCAAAAGGGAAGCTGCATAATCGAATCGGCTTGAGTCAAGCAAATGCACTGCAGCGGCAAGCAGCATTGAAGACCAAGTACGTACCAGTCACCGGATCGGACCGAATAAACCTTAGTGTGTGATTTCTATCGTCGTTTCAGAATGAGCGAAACGGTTTATTCTCAAGGTCGAGAGTGTTCTTGGGCTAGACACTGTACTTCCAAAATATTACAAGCTGAAAGCGAACTGTGCATATTCTTCGTCACCCCAACCGGGAGCATGTGCTGCAATGCTCCCCTCTTCCCACCGAGTTGGGTTGGCCTCTGTGTTGTGAGATAAAGCACTTTTCCAGTCGTGCGCAAACTCTATTCGGCCTTCGAACTGGGGCTGAATTGATTTCGATGCCATTCGGGCATCTGAAGATCATGCCCGTAGCCAAATTCGAGATGGCGACAGAGATACATGAAATCTACTATTAGCAGTTCGGCGGATCTTTACGGAGGCGTCCGGAGGCTGGTGGACAATATATATAAGATTGGCACTGTACCTGGAGGGAGTGGCTCGGGCCGGTCAAGGTACATTCATCTCTACAGACATTATTCGCTGCAGACAATTTGCACCCTGGTGCACAGTCCGATCATCCTTGGCAACGGTGGACGATCGTGGCGACCCCGTAGTACGTCAACCGACGAACAGAAGAGAACGTCTTGTTGCAACATTGGATGCGCAAGAATGGTGAGAAAATGCTCCGGCGTAGTCCAGAATGTTCGTGTTGAATACGTCGCGTGATGCCGCCACTTGGCTAGGCAGACAGGCTGGAGTTCTTCAGCACACAAAAGAAACACAGATGGCACGCCGTCACAGTTCGGCATCAGCATGCGAAGAGTGCTCGGCACGAGCACATCGGCCCTAGTAGTAGCACAATAACGGCCCCGGGTTGGCAAACAAATCGATGGTACCAGGAGCATGCGGTGAGCATCGTGCCTGGAGAAAACTGTGCGATGTGGGCGCTACCCTCGAGAGTGCGGACTGGCCGAAGCAGTGTGGTGCGCATGCGATCCAACTCCTTCCGGCTGCGAGGCAAAGCCAATGTTGCAGACGAGCCTGTGCCGCCTTCGCTCAAGATGCCTGATCTCTTGAGAAAAAGAATCGGCAGCGCTGCTGTGTGGTGGCCGCCGTGCCCGCAACAGGCTCGCTTCCCGCGGTGGTGGGCCTCTGGGCGCTAGCCTTCTTGCGCCTGCTGCTGAGCGGGACTCCAGCTAAAACACACGGCTTGCCTCCGCGCCCTCGAACCTCTTCCTCTTGCCTCCTCACCACCAACCCTCACCTCAGGATCCCCCATCAGTTTGTAGTTTTGAACGCTTCAAGCGCTCTAGCTGCCACGCGTTTACGGCCAGCGCCTTTCGGTGCACGGCGCGGCCCTCTCTACTACCACTCTCTCCCCTCTCCGCTCTTCATGGTACTCGGTGTCGTTTGCGGCGTTTGAAAGTCTTCACCCTCAGTCTTGCGAGGCGTTTATTCCTACCACACGTATACTACCCAAACGGATTCGGTGCAACAAACTCTTCAATTGTTTTCGACATAAACCAAAGCACAATCTCGGCAACCTGCATCGATCGACGAGCTCGTCTATCTTTGGATTTATCGTCATTTTTATCCTTTTTAGCCTCGCCGTCCGATCAACCGAAACTCGACCTCAACGTTCGAGCAACCGCTGTCGGCCGTGACACTTCAACTATGCCTATTATCAGTGGAGAAAAGTGGGCTTGCGCATCCTGTATCAAAGGCCATCGTGTGAGCGGGTGCACACATACTGGTATATCCCCTCGGGCAATGGACATTGACGTAGCAGTTCTTGCAAAAAGAAAACTTAGGCTGAATCTTGTTCTCTAGATCGCGAACTTTTCCACATCAACCCTAAGGGTCGTCCTGTAAAGCAATGCGAACATTGTCGTGGTGCTCGCAAATCCAAGTCCCACCATGCCAAATGTGACTGTGGTGACAAGAAGGACAAGGCTAAGGATAAGGGCGACACGAAGGGTGAGCAACGAACAGGCATCAGCGCCGACGACACCTCTAATCATGTTGCGATAGACGACGATAACTGTGGATGCCACAGCGGCGCCAAATGCGTCTGCGGCGTGAAGAAAGAACCCTTCGACCTGACATTAGACACCAGCTCTCTAAAGCTGTCGCAGCACGGCGTGAAGACCAAGCCTAGACTGACCACTACACAATCTGAAAGCACGATAACTGTTTTCGCCAATGGTCATCATAAACCATGTCACAGGTTGAACAATGCTGCCCACGTTTCCGGCGTCCCATACAAAATCCCTCGACCTCATACCCTTCATGGTCCATCTGCTCTTGCACATTATTCGCATGACAGTCTAGAAAAGTTATATGGCCAAGCAGATGTTCCTGCCCAACCTCAGCGGTCAATGGATACTCTTTCTTTGTCGAACAACCAATTCCACTACCTGTTCGGCTCCGCCGATCGCTCCGCCGATAGTCTACCACTCACACCGTTGACTGGGTCACTTGAAGGGAATAGCACAACACAGCTCGACGCTCAAGATCTTTTTGACAGCCAGCCAAGTTCAAACACCATTGGTCAAGACAGCAATTCTCCCAGCGAGAGCCAGCCCAGCGATACCTTTGGCAGTACCAACTGGTGGACAACTCCCTTGCCCTCGGCGAACGGGCAATTTGGTTTGGAGAGTTTGTCGACTTCTCCTTCGCAAGAATACCTGCCAAACTTGGACAACGATTGGGCCATTCCCTCCGCCGGATTGGGCAATCCATTGTGGTCTGCTGGTGACCTTCCTCTGAATCCCAGTAAGCTTACGGATAGCGTCACGCAGCCTATTTCCCATAGTGGAGAATCAAACAAGCATAGCGCCCCTGGTATGACTACGTCTTCATCCGCGCAGTCGGACATTGGAGAGCCGACATCGTTTGGAGATCTGGACTTCAACAATGCACCCTCCGCTATCAACGAAACAGTCTTCTGGGAAGACACCCCTGTGTACCGCTTAGCCTCCTCCACTGCTCCAAGTGACATCCGTCAAGCACCCACATCGATGCCCACTAGTACATCCAGCCATTCTCTTAACGTCGACTTCGCCGGCAATTTGGCTGATTCGTCAACATACGAAGAGAACGCCGGCTTTGACCCAAGCCCATTATCATTCCCAACTACTGGGCTTGAAGAAATTCAACCAGCAAAGAATATGACCAGTGCTCCTTCAACCACTAGCTCTAGCCAGATCGATAACTTGACCGCATACTCGACAGCTGAGTACACGGAGCCTCGCTCCATCACCATTCCCAACAATATTGACGATATAGCCTCCGGCAACCCCTGGCTTCCAATGCTTGACTCAAGTAGCAGTACGTTTGGGCCATCAACTCTCGACGAACCTGTCGATCTTGGTTTTAACATGCCAAACTACACGGGATGGCTGTAACATGGGTCTTTCCCCCTTCCATCAGCCATTCTTTCACGACGCCATGACTCATGACGCTGTTGATTCGGATGATACCACATGTATTTCGGGCATCGACTCACTTCAGTTCGCACGTTCAGCTTGTAACGCATTGCACTCATAGAGCTTCCTTGTTCGTTTGTGTATATTCAATTCTTCTTCACCAACCATAAGACCATCCTTTGATCATTTAGTTCACTTCAACCTAGCCATCTAAGCGTCATTGCGGTCATTGTCTCTTGATTTGCGCACGCGAGCATACATTATGTAAATGTGGGGTTATCCTTAGTATTTATGGGTTATCATGGAACGGGACTGGGCGGTGAACAGGTTGAGGGATATTTGGTTTGGCTAAAATTATAGACTGGGGATACCAGGCGTTTGCATTGTGCTATTATCTGTGTCTACATGCATGTTGAATGAAGAAATCTTTCTACGCTGCGGAGATTGTCTTTTGAGTTTGCCTTTCTTTTTCTAATGCAGCGTTAAGCGTTCTATCGCGGGGTGGGAGTGGAGTCCCCTGCCCCCTGCACACCACTTCAACCTCGGTGACGTTGACGTGCAGGGCTGAAGTGGTTGCGCAACGAAACCCCCACAAACGGGCGCGACTGCGCCTCGCTGTGCAAAGATTTTCTTTGCACCTGCATCAGGCAGGATACGAAATGCAATTGGTTGCTTGGTGTTTCCTCCAATCCAGTCCTCACAGAAATGCTGAATCCTGAGTTCTCTGCGATTATTGTCCCTTTCTCTTCCACATCGTCCTCCGCCACGGCTTGTGGGCGTTGAGGGCGCATGATCTGGAAGCTTAGGGAAGGCCGGATGTAAGAGGCATCATGATGATTTTCTCTTGTGGAAATAAGCATAGCCAACCGGTTGCCTCACTTTGCGAAGTTCTAACTTGCCTACTACCTCCCTAATGGATGTATGTACAGTACACGGGGTATGTACCTACTTGCTTGCCAACGAACAAAATCCTCACCGACTCTGATGACTACACCTAATATAGCTGTAGCTGCTGCTGCTGAGCTAACACGGCCACCAAGACGATGAAGGCCGCGACTAAGAACTGGGCAGCTGATCTCCCCTCGACAGGTCCTAACAGTGCAGATTCCCAATCGCAAAATTGCCTCTCATGCATGCAGGTACGTACATGTACATTTCTACTAGCGGTAATCTGCATACACCAATACTGGAGGCTTCCTGCTAACGGAAACTGGGACAGCTTTCTTTCTACATTAGCTAAGAAGCGCCGTTCTAGCTCTTCGAAGGCCGGTATCCAGGTTCGCTAGATGCGCGTGTTGCACTGTCCTGCGGTGTGTTTTAAGCTAAAGTAGTAGGTACTTCTTTAGATGAAAAGATGGGGAAAAGTGGGAGGTGGTTTTGGTACAGTACTTACCTGCCCTTTCTGCATCTGAGTTTTCATTGTTGATTCACCCCGCAAATGTATGCATGTTGCGTAGATACTCACATAGCCTCTTGGTTGCAGAAGGCCGAGGCGCTGTTCCTTGCTCTTTGGGATCATTCCGATTTCAAACGTTCTGCTGTGATGATATTTTCTACACGACTGTCGAAAATCCACAAGCGATAATTACAAAAATAGCCAATCATCATCCACCCCCCGGTAATTTTCGCTATTCATCCATCCCACATCCACACATGCACATCTTCACTTCGGTCCGTTTACTGATCTACACTATCAGGCCACCGTTGGCAATTCGGAGAATTTATCCTGGCGGGGTTCATTGATCAGCGGATCGCTCTTGCTGTATGGGGAATTTGCTCGTGTGGAGAGTTTATGACGGGCGGTGGAGGATGGGTCTTGGGGATTGCGGGGGAGGTGGTGTGATAGATCTGTTACGTTATACTTAAATGGATGAATATATGATATCAAGTATGGAGTAGGTCGGTCGGTAAGTGGTGCAAGTGTTGATGAATAGCTTGAGTTGGGATGTGGTGAATCGGTCTCTGCGCAATTGGACGCAGTTGACTTTTGCATTGAGATCGCTAATTGAGCATTTAAGTTGAAGGCCTCTCTATGGTTTCGTCTCCTAACTTCATCAGAATCGAGTGTTCCTAGTTATGAAATCGATGAGGTTGACAGAACAAGTGGAAAACATGGCTGCTGGCTGGAGGGAATACAGAATTTTCGAAAAAAGCCCACAACCTTGTCTATTTGGTATCTGCTCTTGTGGCGATTCTATCCCTTACCCTGCCTATCGGTTCACGAGCAATAATCACACAGGTCGGCATATATGCTTCAAGAATCCTCCATAATCACCTATGCTCTCCTACCTCTCTTTTGGAGTAACAAAGCAGTGCCCAGCGCTGAACTTGGGCAATGGGGATTGGTTTTCTTAAGCGCACAAGTCCGGTATTATGGGTCATTGTGGACAGATTAACAAATTAAACTTCATGAGACAAAAGATTCAAGATAGGTTCTGTGAGGCTTTGAGACAGCGAGACGGTTATAGGTCTATAAAACCTTACTGTCTATTTAGATATCGGATCGATTGCCACTAGATGATTTGGATGGCCTTGTCGACGATATGGGAAGACTATGCACTCTCCGAACGCGAGATACTTTATTCCTCGTCGTATTTCTATCCCGTATCTTCGCCCGTTCTATTTCAATTCATTCCGACAAACCTGGCTTCCTCCGCGGTTAAAACCACATGGAGTTCCCAGTTCCATTTCGTCTCACTTAAATCTGGTGCGTGCTGATGATGGAAACATCGCGGTACTATGCCCTCTTCCAAGACTCAGGAGTAATGTGGCCTGGCGTGGAATCCGGGAATACGCTGTCTTGGCGAAATGTGACTGCCATATTGGTCACCCTTATGTAAGCGGACCATATCTTGATCTTGACGTCCTCAGGCCCCAGTAACAGCGGAGCATCAAGCTATGTGCGGTCAACATTACGCAGTTGGACTTGCACCCACTTTGATAAAGCCCTCTCGTGTTGTGTTGGCCGGTATCCTTTCACCTGTACCTCATTGACTGGTTCCTTGTGATTTGATCCCCCGACAATTCAGCTTGGGGCATGAGGTTATGATCCCAAACGATTGCAAGATTCTCTTGCTCTCTGCTTACTACTTTCTGGTCTGACCACAATTGGAATGTGAGATCCGCAGACCCAGGTATGACCTTCAGCTCAAACTCTGCTTGAGAATGCTTCTTCTTCGAATTCCACCAATGATTATTCTTTACTTTCATCTTTACTCCATTCAGACTCGATTCGACCAAACACAAGGTTGTGACACCCTCGTGTGCCATGCTACGGGGTAGCTGATCAGGTGGATAGGCTGACATGACAATCTGGGCTTGCCAAGGTTGGTTTACTTGAGTCCTCTGGACTTTGGCTCGGAACTCTTTCGCGACACCTTCGACGGGTACTTTGTCGCCCTACATACAGGTCAGAAGATGACGACTCGATGCCATCCACAAGCTCCTTACCTGCTTGATGATCCACTCAATTTGGGCCTTGGCCCACCTCTTACCGTCTCTTGGATCTTGTATGACATATTCGCCAAGGTGTTTTTCTTCCTTATAAAGCTGATCGCAAACCACGCCATAGCTCAGCCTCGACGGCCTTTCTCGAATGGCCATCACACCTTGCGAAACCATCTGGGCTCTCTCGGCAACCAATCCATGGGCAACCGCCAACTGTCTACTTCTGTTAATATTTGCGCCTCATGTTTATCTTGGAGATGCTACTTACGGTTGCTCGGCCAGAAGAACCCTAATGGAGCGCGCGTTCGGATGCGCCGTCCTCTCAAAGTGGGCTATTATCCGTCTCCTTAGATATGGCGATGCCCCGAGACCACCAGATAGGACTAGAAATGACTGCAAGCAATTGATGTTAGCTTTCGGAGCGCGGAATAGATGATGCCAAACGGGATTAAGTTGACTCAAATGGAGGAGACTCAACTACTTGCTCCATGCCTTGGTCTCGACGAAGTTTTTGAAGTTGCGAGTCCATCAGATTGAGAATACCATCCACCTGTTCGTCAAACATAATTTGCAGCTCTTCTCTGATCAATGTCAACAGTCGCCCACCACTTAACTAGGGCCAAAACAAGAACATAACACGCACCTTTTGAAGATCATATTGGAGTCCAAGATTCCAGCTTCTGGGAAGGATGATCCCGGGGAGATTCCAGGTACTGGAATTGGCAGTGTCGGTAGGTCAGAGCCATCTCCTCCGAAAGAGCACTTGAACCTCTCGAATCGTCCACCATCAATCATCATTTGCGCCGCCTCACGCGGACTCATTTGGAGGTAGGCACTGATGATCGATAGTCTTTTCATTATCATCTGCTGGGCAGCAATGTCTATCAATGCCGACCCGAACCAACCACCCTCCACAGGAAGCAATGGAACCAACTTCGTAGCTTCCCCTGGATTAGAGCACAGCTTCAATACACTGACATCCGAGGTTCCACCACCAGCGTCGCAGACCATAAGTACGTCATTGAATTGGAGATACTGTCGTGCGACGGCAATCGCAGCTGCCTCGGCCTCGTTTAGGGTCACTCGAGCGGTATGTGACGGACCATCGTGACCAAATCCGGCTATTTTGATCATCATTTCAATATCTGCAACCATCTTAGGGTTCCTCCACGTTGTAGGGACACTGAACACAAACTCTACGGCCGCTGAGCTCCATTGTGGTATGCGACTCGCAAAGTGATGGACGATATGTTGATGTACACAGCGGAGGTAGTCGAGGTACCAAGCCCTAGCCTGCTCGGTTGTTGGAGCATGCTCGTATGGATCGCGATACTCTGGATCGAGGTTGAGCTTGAAGAGCTCTTGGACGTTGACTGCAGGATCGTCCTGGTTGCAGTAGAACCCCCAGCTCTGCAACTCCAGAGTATTCTTCCGATAGGCGACTTTACTCGGCACTTTGTTCGCCAGTTCACTGAGTAAAGTGGTCCATTGTTGGAAAGTCTTGGGATCCGACCAGCGGGGTGCTTGTGAGAAGGCGACACCTGATATGCGGACGTCAGAAATGGATGTATCGAAACCTAAGTGTGGAGCGAAATGTTTACTGCTTACCAGTACAGGTCATACCAAAATCGATCCCGATGACCATATAAGGGCCATAGTTGTAGTCCATGGTTCTCGGCCACGCTCCCCCATCACACTTCTACGTCCATCAATATCAAAGGGAGTGTTAAATTGATGGTGCACTCGTCGAACACATCGAAGAGGTGTTGGCCCAGGCGGGAGGCTCGCGTTAAGCCGTCGGGCAGGACAGGCTGACTCGTGCAAATCTCCGTGGAATATCCTTGCTTTGAGCTGGCGTAAGCGTTTCAACAAGCATTGACGTTCCTACTTCGCGTTACTCCCTCGCCAATCATCGATATCATCTTCTGCCTCTGCCTCGGGACGAGACTGTTGGCCATTATCTTCATTTTCTTCATTGTCGATATCCCGGGGGCGAAATTCTGCGTACTGCATTCTGCAATTTCAATTGGTAGTCGCTTGTTAACAATCGTACCTCAAGACCTCGGTCTTACTCCAATATCATTCCTAACACCGCCTCATTTGCTTAATGTCGCGGTTTGCCTAACTCGTTCTTCGCATTCGGTTATACTTTCCATTTCCTAAAGTCTGATTCCGCACCGCCCCCCACCTTGCACCATCGATCCCGGTATTGCTATTCTGAGCCTCATACTGCAACTTCCGCATCATTTGGATTTCTGGGCCTAGAGATTTGAACATCACCGATCACTTTAACATCGTCCTTACCTATTCACAATGGCCAAAACTCCTAACCCCTCATTTCTCACTTTGTGCCTCAAAACCATCTCCTCTCCTCTTTCGCTTCGAGAGGAGGAGATCCGACATCAAACAAAGGATATATTCAATCTCATATCGCACGTCACATTCAATCTGGATACAGCGAAACGTCTACTCTCTTCCCTGGCCAGAACGAATTCTGTCCCACTCCAAAACAAAGCTTACTTCGAGACCGTGATCCGCGATACGGAGAATGCACTTAGAGCTGTACAGCTGTTGGTTGAGCCACTGCGACTTGATGACCAAATCGAAAAGAGATATAAGCTCGGGACTCGAGCAAGATGGATAGCGCTCGACAAAGCCAGATTGTCGGAAAAAATGAACGTCCTTAGTATCAACCACCAAAGCCTAACTCAGGTAATTGGGACCTTACAAAGGATACCACCACGCTCGACAGTACTTCTGACGAGTAACGGGGATTCTTTCGATCGTGGACCAGAGCGTTCGGGCCCCTGGGGAGGAACACCTCTTTCCAATCGGAATCGACACGCCAGTATCAACTCGCAGGGTCACCGAGATCCAAATTTGCTTTCCCCAGCGCCCGCATATTCGCCGAGTCCGATAGTCAGTTGGCAACGGCAGTCCCGGAAATCGGTTATGGAAATGAGGAGGGGGTCCTTCTCATCGAGTACGAGTGGTGCTTATTCAATGGGACCTCCGGTGGAATTGGATGCGTCGTCGGCAGACTATCTTTCGCCTAGTATATCGCCTGAAACTGCAGAAAAGACTCCTGCTCCAGCTCCTCCGAGGCCGAGCAGCTCGAGGATCGGCCGGAATGCCCGCATAGAGTCGGAGGATGTATCGCCTGAAATTCGGACGGGACGTGAGGCACCACAAAGGGATGACCCTTTCCGGGATGTTGAGGAGAAAGCGAGGGAAAATGAGGTTTGGAATGGGTCTACCCTTGTTGGCTCGGATATGGATTTGCTTCGTGGAAGTGTTCAGGATGAGAAGAGCAATGAACCTGATCAGATAACGCGAAGTGCCTCGCTTGTGGAGCAAGCAGAGAGCAAGGCATAGAGAAACTTCTTCGAGTCTTTTATGGCATACAGATGATTCATTCTATGGATCTCATGATACCCCTCATTATCTCCAACTCCCTATGCAAAATGAATGTATAAAGTAAATACAAGAACACTTCCAAAATCCCCTCACCGAATGCCTTTAAGCCGACTCAGCAATGCTCTCAAGCAGCACCTGCGGTCTCTGCACCACAACTCCCTTACTATCCGTCATTTTTCTCAACCCCGGCGCAACAATCACATTCCCACCTCCACCCCTCCCCCCTCTTCCATGAGATTGCGTCCAATCAAACTCATAAATAAACGGTTGGCCCAAGAGCCAGATACTTAGCTCTAGAGCATTCGAAATCACTTGAAACAAATGATCATCCTTTTCGTTATCGTTATAGCGGGGGTTCGCCCAGGGGAAGAAACTCATGCTGAAGTGCTCTGCTGCTTCTCTGATTGCGGAGTTACGGGCTCGGGATGTGGTGGATGTGGATGTGGAGGTGTGGAGATGGACGCTTAGACGTTTGTAGATTATGAAGGCTGCGGAGAGATCTGGGTTGAAATTAGCTTAACTTTTTCGTTGAAAGGAAGAGAGGAGAACATACCGGGTGTCCTAGCACCAGAATCACGTCGAACGACAGCCTCAACCTCCGGCGGCAGTAAACTCTCCCCTTGCCCACTCTCATCGCTTCCGCCCCCCGTGATCCCCAAAACATAATCCATAAGCGCATGTTTAATCAACACAGTCGGCCTCCCCGAACTCCTCAACATGACTACCAGCGGCTCTGGCAACACACCTTCAGCGCCAAACCTCGTCAACCCGCCCTCCATACTCGGCGTCATGGATGCGTGAACATCGCGGTAGAAGTTCTCGACGTGCATCTGGATCTGGTCGAAGAGCATAGAGACTCTTTCTCGCACGGACCTGTCGTCGGCTGTTTGGAGCAGGATACCGGCGAGGAAGTCGGACGAGTGGGATAGATCTGTGAGATCGAGATCTCCTGGGCGCTTTGCGAGGCCATTTGTTGCTGAAGCTGCTCCAGTGGCTACTAGTGGGGCTGCTGCGGTCGGAGTTGCGTGGAGTTGAGAGAGTTCGGCCAGGTCTTTGGACATGTAGTCTGTGGGCGGTGCGGCATGATATGATGTTCGGTCTTGACGACGACGGCGGAAGAGGAAGAATGCGATGACGAAGGCGATTAGAGCCCCAGCTATTGCGGTGCCGATGGCAATCCCAGCGACGGCACCTTTCGAGACTCCATTTGAATCAGAGCTGCTGGAGAGAGTGGGAGTGCTGGTAGCTTGCGAGGCGAGGGATGCAGTATTTGTCGTTGATGTTCCTGAGGATTGACCTGTTGATGCGGTAGAGGTGATTGCGAGACTTGAAGATGAAGGTTGAACTGGAGTAGGGGCCGGATCTGTCAATATTGTAGGCCCACCAAATGGTATAGTCCCACTCGAGGTGGGTTGTAATATGTCAGTCGAGCTTCCAGGAATAGGTGGTTCTGGACCTGGTACACTGGTGCAGACGACGCCGTTGGGACTCGTGACACATGAATTTGACATATCTACAACGAAAAACTCAAATCTTTCAAAAGAACATGAACATCTGGAAAATCAGCGTTAGAAGGAAGAAAGAGTCTTCCCTTCGAAATTCACTTCAGCTCGTCAGCAAAGAAAGTTCCAAACTCAGCCTCATCAATACTAACTCGGGTAAACCTTCCTCCACAGTTTCAGCCCCCAAAAAGCCCCTTACGAGTACAACATCAGGCCTCCCGCTAATGGTGGAGTCGATCAATTTCGCGCCCATCTTTCCCTTACCCATGCCCAATCCATTTGATATCAAATCCTGAGACTCCAATAGAGAGCATACGCTAAGGAACGGCCCCAAGATTAGCTCGCAATTGCTTTGGAGGTGGTGGCAGTCCCGGGCGCTCAGCCTCGTTTTAGCATGGGATTAAGCATATTTAGACAGTGTTAGCCTCGGCGATTACAACGGAAATGAAGGTTTCACTGGGCGAGAATCGACGCGGGACCCGGGTTCCCGGCTGGGAGGGATGTCGAAGGATTCTGCTTCTAAATGTTAGTGGGTGGCCTGCTGTAATCTGAACTCCTCACCTTCGGTTTTTCTTTTCCTCGTGATACCTGTTTGAATACCTGCTTCTTGGTGAGCTCGCCGCTCTTCTCGTCAACTAGTTTTGAAGATGTTTCGTTCGGTGTCGCTATTGCTTCTGCAGCAATTCTTCGCGTCCAATGTTCTCGCAACGCGCTTCCCAACCCTCGCGGCCGAAGAAACCCCATATATTCCTGGATACTTCCGCAATGAGGCCGCGATGCCGCTTCCCACATCACCGCCGCAAGCAGTGAGAGCACTTGTTCCTCGAGATTCAGCAACATGTGGTTATATGGTCGCCGATGGCAGTCCAAACGTGTGCGGGGCCTCTCAATACTGCACGACGACTGCGACAGGGACTTTGGGGGTTTGGAATTGCTGTAATCCGGATAGTTGTTATTTGCAGGACAGCTGTAGCTATAATGATGAATGGTATGTTATCTTGATTGTATGTTAAAGGAAGGATGGATATTTAACAAGCAAACAGCACCGGTGATTCCCCGTATTGCGTAACGAGCTACATGTCTAATGCTGGAACAACCTTCTCTCGATTCATGTGCGGCACGACATCATCCCTCGTCTTCATGGTCTATAGCACGACAGACCTGCCGCAATACTCATCCAGCGTTGCGGCTGCGTCAAAATCGGCTGCCGCTGCTTCTTCATCTGCTGCGGCGGTCGCAAGCTCTCTTTCTGCTGAATTGGCTTCCATATCCGCTGCAAAGCATTCGACTCCCGTCACTGTTACGTTTACAAACTCAGTCGGTCAAACCCAAACTCAGATTGTGTCCGGAGTAGCTGCCCAGACGACTGGTGGTGCAGCATCTGCGACCACAAGCTCTTCAGGAGGCGGAGGCGGCGGCGGCGGCGGAATGGGAGGGGGTGCAATCG
>AJFK01000715.1:0-73882 GCA_000467715.1 Hysterium pulicare CBS 123377
TATTGCGCTTCTTGGTGCCGGAGCTTTCATCATCTGGAGAATGATGCAGAAGAAGAAAGAGGATAACGATGATGTACCCCATATGACCGGAGTCCCGGTTGCGGAGAAGCATTGGCAGCAGCAACAACCACCGCCAGCTGAAACCCATTATCCGACCGAAGGTCACTATGCGCCAAATCATTATGCCCCATCTGATGGTCAGTACGCTGAGTCTCAGGCGCCGACAACGACACATTACTCTGAGATGGGTGATTATCGGTGATGAAATACTCTCTTCAAGATCTGATAGTTGAGCTGCATAATGAGTAATTGCGTATTTAACGACAAATCGGGGGCCACCAGGACGAGATGCTTTTGCGGTGCGACGGGAATTTGTTCATATTTGTTTCCAGGGACAATATTGCTGTTAATAGATTTTCAAAGCGTTCTGAGCTGCATATTTGGGCCTTGCTATTTTAGGCATGCTCAATTATACAAGAGGTTTAACTGAGTATTCACAGGTGAATGACTCGATGTAGGTAGATTATCAAACCCTATCGTTCTATCTTATCCACACAAAATTAGTATTTGTTGACTTCGTGGATTGACTTGAGTTCCTCATTCAGTCTCGAAGTAAGATTTGGATATGAAATCAGATGTTCAGTGGACGATCCTGATGCCAGAGACAGTGGAAATAAGCTTTCATCTTGGAATTACATAAGCGGTAAGGGCTATTTCTCCACATCCTCCAAAACCTTCGAAATCCTCCAATATTTCGCCTATTATCTTCCCTCAATATTTTTAGCAAGTTCCCGAAGATCCATCAAGACATGTCAGGTTTAAGGCTGACTTGTATCCTTAACTTTTTATCCCTGGATCAGACTCCCAGAACACAACAACCCTCAGCAACTCCCATAGGACTCAACGGCTTTAGGAAAGCTGTATTGAAACCAAGCATTCAAAGCACGCCGCCTTATGAAAATTACCATACACACCAAGAGTCATCCTGCCGATGTATGCCCAACATGTCCTTCATCGAGAAACGACTCAGACTCGCTTCGAGGTGGAAAGCAGATTCTCGAGGAGTAAGAAAGGGTTTGAGTGAGAGTACAGGATTTGAGGAAGGCTTTGGGAAATTCTTGGAAGCGACAGAGAAATGTTTTGGCGGGAGCAGTGGCTTCGCTCCAATCCCAGCTTCGCAATGGAGCCGGAAAGGACTTCACGTGTTGGACCAGTACTCGTGACTGTTTGTTGAGGGCTTTGCTAGAGGAAGCATTGTCGAGATCCATAGATGAGCTTTGGTATGTGGCCCCCTTTTCCATCCCTAGTTCTCCTCCTTTTCAAGGACCCTTTATTCCACTTTTTCTCAGTCACGACAGGATGAATACATCGTAATATACTATATCGAACTTTGAGCTGAATCACTCGCAACTCGTAACGTCTGAAACTTTAGTTTCCACACTCTGTTCTCCTTAAGTAGTTTCAATTGTACCACACAATTGAAGGAGGAAGCTTAAAGAGGTTGTGAAGTCAAGCGTACCAACTATCTCAAAAAAGCCGCCGTAGAGTCGCGATCCAGATGATATTTCTAATCTTGCAAGAGGCATTTAAAGAGATAGAAGTTACAATAGAATACAAGGCTACTCTTCTCGGCTTTTCAGCTTGGCCCGGCCCGATCCAGCACCGTCCGCTCGATCTCGGCGCCGCCCATTTTGCACTACTATTTTAGCCCGGGAGAGACCCTTACTGCTTAGCCTCTGCCTTGTAAATCATACTACCTACCTAGACATGGCCAAATTACTCATAGCATCTACCGTCTCATATTAATCATAGTTATACTAGATTCAAATGGACAGACCGAACGGAACAGACTGGGACTACGGAGACAAGAAGTTGGTATTCACCAAACAAATCACACCCTCGGATGATATTTTCCTGGATAAAACGTGTTCTATGGCTGGTGAAACCAGAGATCGTTGTCATTACACTGTTTTTATAGCCTTGGAGTGATGTTGAGAAGATGGATTTAAGCACTCTGTCCTGCCCATTTAGTCCGCAAGAGACGACACGCTTTAGCTGAAAGTGGGGGTCTGAAGGTTCTGCTGCCTAGTCTTTGTCCAATCAAAAATGCAGCAAGCTGAGCGCTCTGTCACACCGCCTCACTTTTCCATGTATCTCCGGAGGCTGCCTCACTTTCTGCACTGCTTTTTTATCCCAGGAGAGACCATAAGTGCCAAGCAGAGGCGTGCTCATCGACCATGATATGCTGTTGCGAGCAATACGCTTGATAGAATGCTTTAATAGCCTGAGAGAGAAGCCGAACGACAGAGTGTAGATTCTTACGTGTCGTCATGTGCATATCCAATGGTATAGATTTGTCGTACAAAAGCGAAGGATAGGGGTGTCATAGTATTCCTAAGGTCTCTTCTGGGCTGAGATTGCAGTGCAAATTTCCTGCCTGACGTTTCTATACCCACATAGCTCTTTGCCTTCTTTCATAGTACTGCAATTGCAGCCCACAAGAGACCCTTCCAGCGTCTTCTCCACACATAACCTCGACTCAGCCTTACCCATCTCCGATCGACCATCACATTCCCAAAAAAAAAAAAAACAAGAACACAAATGATATGAAAATGATATCAATCCAATTCCTACATACGATACGTACGGGAGTAATTTACCAAGATATGCGAAAGCTCCCTATATCACCATTCACCCACCCACATATATAGGGAATCAGCATAAGCTCATATACTCCGATGCCCTCCCACCCCCAAAAAGTCTATTAACAAAAGCAGATGTAGTAACCATCCGCAAGTCCTTATCCCATAGCCAACCGACTCCGCGCCGACTGGAATGTGGTATTTGTTCAATTTCTCCACGAATCTCATTCTCTTTCCCGATGTAGGAAGCAGAGGAAAACTCCAAAACAGAACCAAAGCATGAACGAATAGCTGAAGTGCTCGATCGTCGCTCGCATCTTCAACAATGAAGAAATTGGAAGAAAGAAAAATGCAAAAAGCACGAGTCAACCGCCGCTGGGGTGAATGCAAAGAGAACCGTGAACGCCAAAAGCCAAAGGCCAAAAGACAGGATAATAGGATTCAAGAAGGACAAAGAGGGAAAGGAGTATATGTTTCTGCGCTTCTTGTATAAGAAAAAGCGCGTCATAATACCCCCGAGTAATGTTTTTTTTGGCCTTATCTTTACTTCGAGCCAAAGCCCCTCCAAGGAGATCCCCGTCTCCTTTCCACACTTCCAGCTGACGAACCACCTCTCCCCTCTTCCAAGCTCCTTCGCGAGGTGTTCCCAATCTCGCTCATCTGGAAGAGAAGAGGTTCATCGTCATCTAACGGCGTAGTCCGCGAAGCGAAAGTATATCTGGAAGTCGGCCGATCGGCGTTCCCGAGACTAGTAGAGGAGCCTCCCGCGGAAGAAAGACCCCGACCTCGACCAGTGGACTGATGATGGCCTCGGCGAGATGATGCAAAGGGGATGTCTGAAGTAGATGAGGGTCTTGGAATTTCTTCGCGAGATTGAGGACGGTCATCCGGCTGATCGCCCCGTTCTGTGCTTGCAAGTAGCTCCGCTTGATGGAAGAGGCCACTCGGTGTTAGATCCGAGGATGTGATGCGTTGTAAGTCTCGTTCTCTGTCGACCTCCTCTGGTGGTAAGCTAGCACTCCGTAGTCCAAAGAAGTCGGGTTCGTCTTCTACAGCTCTGTTCTGTTGAGCCACTGAACTGGATCTACGAGTGTAGTACGGGCGAGGTGAGGTCGGTATGTCGATCGCTGTGGTTCCTTGTTCGCGGTCTGTTCTACGGCCCGAATCTCGCGCTTCTGTTGGACCTTGTTCTAATCGAGGGGAGTGATTGGGTCGGCTTCGGCTTCGACGGGGCTCATACTCGATGATACTGTTGGCACTCAAGCGTGAAGGGATTGCTGGGGTATGGGGCGTATGAGGTGAGATGGGCTTTCCTGGCGACGATGAAGTAGATACCGAAGTTCCAGCAATCATCTGAGGTACGCTTGACAATTGACGGCTCGACGACGATGACGATCGGTGAAGAAGTAAGGAAGACGATAATGAATCTGACAGCTGCGCGTTGGAATCTCGCAGGCCTCGATACTTGGAAAGTTGAGCTGTCGTTCTTCTCATTGAGGCATCCCGAGCTGCCGTGTCCTTGCGATTGAAGCTACTCAGGTCTTTCTTCTGCTCTAGGAGCTTCAAAAAGTCTTGAATGTTTTCGTCATCTGTCTTAATCGAGCCGGAACTAGTTCCTTCGCCTTCGTTCAAAACCTCAGATCCATGCTGCGCTGACGATGCCACACTTCCTTTACCACTGCTTAAGTTGTCATCTTCAGTCTTACTCCCACCGCCGGAAGAGAATTTACTACGTCTATGACCGAAGCTGCTACTATAACGGCTGATAGGAGCAGGCTTAGGAGAACTGGAGCCAGAAGATGCAATAGCCGTTTCATTCGATAATGATGGAGCCCTTAGAGCTGCTTGGGGAAGAGCAGTCAACGATGTTCGATTGCGTGGTTGTGTGAGCGGATTGACGGCTGACCCTCTGCCCAATGAACTACCCGGTCTTCCAAAAGAGCTTCCAGGAGAAGGTGGGACTTGGGGACCTGGCGCAGGTGACGAGGACAGTGACCCTGCCTTGAAGGGCTGAAAAGATACAGAAGTCCGCCTTTGATATGACGGAGGAGCGTCTCCAGATCGCAGTGAGGACTTCGATCCTAGAGCAGTGCGATGATTTGGAGGAAGCTTCTGCGGTGGGGAATCTGGTAGTGATTGCGACGGCATGTCACGTGCGGCACGAAGTGCTGACATGGGACTCGTGCCAGTGGCTGGGCCGACCTGATGAAACGTTGACATGCTCCCGTACGCCTGCCCCAAGTCAGGTGTATCTTGCTGGTGCATCCCTTTTACTGGTAATGATCCCGGAACATGCGCATCTTGCTGTTGGCGGCCCAACGACGGTTCGAAATATTGGTCATCTAAGCCCATGAATTGGGAACTCAATAGCGACTCTGAATCATCCACCCGAAAATCACAATTTGTACGATAAGTTACTGATATGCATAGGGGTCCTATGGGCGAGTTCGACGGATTGAAGATCTGCTGCTCGGTGACAGTTTCGGACGATGGGTACAGAGGCACGTCTAGCGTTTCTGGTCGTGGGCTTTTGAAGTCGGCATTCGACATGCGATAAGCCAACTTTAGGGATGGATGATTTGCGGGCTGTTTGGCTATACGGCGATAATATTTCCAGGCCGGAAGGAAGCGGGTGTAGGCGTACAGTGAGCGGAACAAGACCACTGCTTTCTTATACACATTTGGGAGAGGGTCCTTCAACTCAGACGCAGGCACGGAATTTTTATCTCCTACTTCGATGGTCCATCGCTCAAGGAGAATCTGAGTGGGTTTGCCCATGCGGCTTGGCGGCCGAGATGAAGACTCGACGGGTAGGTTCAAAGCTTCGGCGACGTCCCATCGTTTACCATGCTCATCCAAAATAACTAGTGTCTGCTTGTGACCAAGTTCTTTCAGATCCAGATATACCTCGATACATAGTGGAGGGTGTTGTCCTCGCATAGCATCCATCGTCTTCCATTCCAACAAATCTTCCAGGAGAACATCAGTATCATCGAGTACGACGTTAAACTAAGACAATAGTCAGCATGGCTCATAAAGTTGCGCAATAGACGTCATCGTACCCATTTGTTCTGTCTTAATTGACCAGCTCTGTTGAAACTTTGTGGGAGCAAAGACCGGGAGGACACGATGGTAAGTGCGGCTTTGGTAAAGAAGTTCTGCAGATATTGTCAGTCATTAAAAGAGACTTCTCACGTTGCAGAAACGTACCTGGATTACTTGATTGACCTTGAAGTGATCTTTCTGCTCTGTCTCAGACATCTGTTCCGTACGATCATCCATCTCGCCTTCGGCTTCCTCAGCTCCTCTGGCACCGTAAGGTATAGTATCTGAATAACGACGTTCTAAGTATGGATCCCGCGAGTTGTTGGTGCGGGTAGGATTTGTTTGGAGATTGTTGGCCGCCGAAGCGGTCCTCGGCGAGGGGCGTGGATGTTGATGCATGGTGTGGTCAATTTCCGGCAATCAACGGCAGGGGGTCAGTACGTTGCCCGGCGACACAGTGAATTGGATATTGAGGTGGGCGGTTATGGTCGTTGGGGATGAAAGAACTGGGTACTGATGGAATCCATCACGAGCGTAGCCGGCCGCGGTAGGTAACCAAAAATGAGGAGAGACAGGTGTTAGTATGGTCAGTACGACTCTTCAGCAGACAGGTCCACGCGAGGGAATGTTTGATAGGTGAAAAGCTCAGGCAACAGCCATGGTGGGTGTGATGTGAGGGCTATACAGGGTCTAGTTGGTGAAAGTCGGCGGCCTCAGGCGCGGAGATAAGCCTTGAGAAGGCTGCTGGGGAGTATCAACAGCAATGAAGGCCAGAGAGGGGATAGGATGGTGAATGAGTTGGGGCAGAGAGGATCTCGAGAGCGATGAGTCGGGCAGTCAAAGAGGAACAAGAAGGGAATGGTGCAATGGTCCCGTGTGACTCTCTCAGATGACGCCGATGACTAGATAGCAAGTGACCAGGCCTGATACAGGGTCTGTGGAGGTTGTGGCGGAGAAACAAGCAGAAGGAGGAGACGGACAATGATGCAGCAGAGATTGCTATATGAGTCGAAGGACAGGAGAATGGTGGAAGATGGCGACAGGGCGAGAATGAGTTTCGTCTTGTCCTGTTGCGTAGCGGTAGCAAGAGGCTCGAGCTCTTCCACGAAGGTTGGCGTGCGAGCTGCGCGGAAGCTCAGCCGGCGCCAACAAGCTCCACTGCTGGCGGCAGTCAACAACGAACAAGGCCAGGCCAGATACGTCAAAGGGAATCCGTGCAACACCAGGACGCAGCGATGCAGCTCTGTTGAAGTCATACTGATTCAGTTCTCAATGGGTACAGCTTTACTACAAGGCCCCTTCAATCGCCTACCCGACGTCCGAATCTGGTATACCGCCTAGCAGGCAATGCCCTCCAATGTGAATTTCAAAGTAATTAATGAACCCTGGGTATTGGATACTGGACCCCACAGCCTCGCAACACCCCAAAGGATAGCCACAACGAGACAGCCGATGAGGATGACTGACCGGTGTTACAAGATCGACCCCGCGAATACTGTGACACCATGTCTTTATCGCATGCACCGGTCAAGAGAGCTCGCTGGATTCGGACATGCATGATCCGCAGCCAACAAAGCCCCCATCTATCATCTGAAGATCAATGCACAACATGAACAGACCACCGCCGGTGCAATGCCCATTTGCGCATGTCAAGGTCACTGGGGTCCACCGAAAGCCATTGAGCTCACGAAGAGCCTCATGTTTCATTTCTCGTCGCTTAAGTTGCCTGCCCTGCTGATGTTTATTATCCTGAGAAGGGAAAATTCTCCAGCTTTTCAACAACACATCATGCCATTTCCCGTTGCCCGTTCTTAAGATCGATGGTTAGAAAGCATTAACTGCTGCCAGCTGAGTCCACTTCGCTGCGTCTTCCACGGCTGCCTTGCCGTCACCCTCTTTGGAAGGTTTGCATCAACGTCTGCCTGTACTTCGCTGCATCTCCTATTGGTTCTGTGTCATCTCCGCTTGTATGACCTTCGCCTGGTGGATCTTGCAATAAAGTTAATTTACTTGGGCAGAATGAATGAGTCGATACGTGCCTTAGCAACCTAAAAAAATGAACGAGACTTGGGCTAGTGTTCTGCGAATGCCATTGGACTTACACTGGCTGTCTCTGGACAAGCTAGTGCCATTGAAAACAATAATATGTCCATGAGGGACTGTGGGGAGAGAACGATGCATATCTGCAGGGAGCCTCGCCCGGTCCAGCCGTCCAGGTACTCAGGCACCTCTTGCTCGTGAGAGGTCCATTTCCCAAACTGGTTGTGTGCAGAAAAACGCCTTTTAAGTAGCTCCATACGTGGTTACTTTTCAATGCTGCTGCCTTGAATCTCAGCCTCCAGACTAAAGACTTATGTCTAAAGCTTTAGGGTTTGTCTCACGCAAAAGGGAAGGAAGAAGTTTTAGGTCTATCTTCTGCGGAATCCAATATATACCTTTCTATGAATTTTTATAATTCAAGAGGCTTAAATAACCATCTCCTGAATCTGCATACCAAGTATTGTAAATATCTTTTGCATAATGGCATACAAATTGTATTTTTGCTTCACAACTTCTGGTAAAGCATGGCGAGGAGATTATAGCTGCATGCAAAGCTATACTGCTACGCCGTGCCGCCTCCTTCTTTTACCGACATCACGACTAGTATTATCCGTCTACATGAATGATTCGGTCTTAGCAAAAGGGCTTGAAAGAGAAGTGTTGTCTCAGTGCTACCCAATTAATCACTCTTATAGATTTTCTGGATCTGGCAGTTAAAAGTAGGATTAAGCTGAACATTAACCTCCATGTGCTTACAATGATACATTGCTTGGACTTGACATTTCCCGTGATGAAGTAAAGTTTTCAGCATTGATGTACAATTCCGATGCTAAACACCTGTGATGTGTATGCCTCTTATTGTACACCGCCAGATCGCTGTGGAGAACGTGCGTGTCCAATAATGCATACTTAGGTTGAAGATGATCTCCCATTAATATGGGCTTTGAATTTGCCCTTAAAAACCCCATGAAGACGTTCTCCTTCCATCATCCACGGATACCCGCGTTATTTAAATTCATCATCATTCAAAGCGAAAGTGGTGATGGAGGAAAGAAGCTCGTTGCTGCTTCGGCCTCCCTGATTGGTCAGGTACGACGACTACATCCCACAATTGCTTCCGGATACCCATATCAACCTCAAATAGCCCCTCAAATCGCATTCAAAAGCCTACTTCGCGCCCCAGAAGCATTTGACTCCTTTCGAAAGCCATCTTCATTATCACTGGCAATCCTGACCCACCACGACACGAAGTACACTCAAATTCAGTCTAGAATCAGCGTTTCGTCATCGTTCGGTACATACCACACAAGCCGCACCTGAAGTCGAAATCAACACCTAAGAGCACAACACATCGCATCGACCCTCTTTACCGTCGACCATACGAACTCAACATCCTCCCAAAATCCTCTACTCTCTACTTCAAATCGACCTTACGCTCACCAATCCGATATTCCAACTCCACCTCGTCTGCATTCGCCACTTGTCATCGCCGGTACGCTCCCAGTTGCGCCCGGCGATCCTTCTCTTTGGAGTTTTCCTCAGCTTCACATATCGCACCTTTAAATACGCTTTGTCCCTTCGTGGTCATAGCGAGGTGCAACTTGTCGGAGCTCAAGGATCACTCCACCATCTTATCGGCACATGAGTGGCTATCTCTGGAAATACTACCTCGAAGACAATGTTGACAACTTTCGGCATGTCTTGGAAAATACAGCCCACAGTACGCGCTTGGGGACACAGAAAAGCTTTGTTGGCTGGCAGGGAGGTGTGAACAGCAGTCCGGGGAGCTTGGGAGCTTCTCCGACGTTCAACACCAAGTGGCGAAAAGCCCCAGGCCTCGGTGGCATATCGCTGACACGGTCGGATCTCAATAGTAGGGATTCTGTCGGTTTGACAATCTTGCACCATGCAGCATCTTCCGTTTCCGACAGCGCCATCGCGTTTGCTCAGGCCCTCCTGGAACATCCGTTGACAGATGTCTACATACAAGACCTAGAGAACGGGTGGACAGCTTTACACAGGGCATTCTATTTCGGAAATATAGCCATTGCGCGCATCATTCTGAACAGGGATACTCAGGATATACTTGGTCATGGCTCAAGTGGATTTAATCACCATGCCAAAGGACTTGTCAAGATCAAGGATAAGGAAGGTTATGGTCCACTTGATCTGTTCTCATTGACGATTAAGGATCGCCCTTTGGGGCCGGATGCATCCTCTGCAGAGGAAACCGATTCGGATAATGAGGACGGCGTCGCTCATGGCGACAGTGGTGATCGAGACGACGGAGAACGCAAGAGATTGATCCGGCCACCAGTCTGCCTTGGAGGTGACGAGGTTTTTACCTTCGGAAGCAATAAGAACGTTACACTCGGATTTGGCGACGAAGACGACCGTCAATTTCCCGAGCGCATTGTTTTACGAAGACCAGATCATCTCGTTCAAAGATTTTACCAAGAGCATCGGGGGAGCGAAAGCCAGACATTTTCTTCTCTCAACAATTCTGGTGTTTTTCAGCCGAAGGCCGTGACAGACCTCCCGATTATCATTCGGAACACTCCTCTCTCAATCCAAGATGTCCAGATGTCGAAGCTTCATACGGCAGTCTTGACCAATGATCCAGAATCGAATCTTTACATGTGCGGTCATGG
Source organism: Hysterium pulicare CBS 123377 (assembly GCA_000467715.1). Taxonomy (NCBI): domain Eukaryota; kingdom Fungi; phylum Ascomycota; class Dothideomycetes; order Hysteriales; family Hysteriaceae; genus Hysterium; species Hysterium pulicare. The sequence continues at coordinate 10,379 of AJFK01000715.1, forward strand.
ACCGGGTGGCAGACTTGGGACAGGTCATGAGACAACACGTTACCAATTTACTTGCATCGAAGGAGGCGCCCTAGCACAGAAGAAGGTTGCTGCGGTTGCGCTTGGTCAGAACCATACGCTGGCATTGTCTGATGAAGGCGAAATCTTCTCTTGGGGAAACGACGCCTTTGGACAGCTTGGCTACACCTTGCCAAAACCGAACCTCAAGGACGATGATCCCATTCAGACCTTGCCTCGTCAAATATATGGACCTTTGAAACGTGAAGTTGTAATTGGTATTGCAGCTTCACGAATTCATTCTGTTGCCCATACGTCCACTTCCCTTTATACTTTTGGCAAGAATGAAGGCCAACTGGGTATCGTGGACTCGGATGCTCGGTCTCTCGAAATGCAGGTAACACCACGCAAGATTGCGGCATCACTGTTCGCTTCTTCAATATCTTCCGTCTCAGCCATTGATGGTGCAACCACATGTTTACTTGAGAATCACGAAGTTTGGGTTTTCGCCAACTACGGATATGCAAGAATTGCGTTCCCACTGGATGGATTCACCAACTACTTTTTGAAAGAGAGCTGGCTCACTACCAAGTATGATGTAACGCCGAACAGGATCTGTAAAATCACATCTGGTGGGGACACTATATGCGCTTTATCTTCCTCTGGAGAGGTGTTCACAGTCGCTGTGAGCAGACGTTCCGAATCAGCCCAAGACGCGACCAGCTCTACAACCAATCCGAAACAGATTCGCGGCGCGCTTTCTCAGCCTTATCGTATTTGGTCCGCGAAGAAGGGACACATGGCTGCAAGAGATGTAGACGTCGACCAAGACGAATCTATAATATTGACTACTGAAGCCGGTAGTGTGTGGCGAAGGACGAAGCGGGCAACGATCAAGAATGCTACGGCCTCTGGAACTGGAGATTACAAATCGAAGGACTACAAATTTTTACGAGTTCCAGGGCTGACTCGTGTTATCGCTGTAAGGGCTTCTGCATTTGGAGCCTATGCCGCTATCCGTAAAGATTGTGACGTTACGAAAACTCAGCTTGGCGTGGACGAGTCTAGTCTCTGGAAAGACGTCGCACCTCTTCTTCCGTTCCGCGATCTTGCCAATTACGAAGAGCATTCTGACGACGACGATCCCAGTCCTAGATTTTGGCAGCGTGCCACACACGCCCAATCGCTCCGAAAACGAGCCCTCAAGTCGAAAGATCTTGAGTCAGAAATAGACAACATGCTTCGCCGATCAGCAGGTCTAGACAATTCGAGCTACGACCTAGACGTTGGTACCAGTGTTTCCGATATCCGCATCCCTGTGCATCTGTTCATGTTTTCTGGACGCAGCCATGTGTTTAGAGATGGCATTACTGCTACACAACGCGGAGAGGATTTCTCTATTCCTGACCTTTTGGTCTTGGAATACAATGCGGATGGGCGACCCACCTTGATGTTTCAGGGATTAGACTTCCTCACAATATTCAATCTGGTCCTATATGTGTACACGGATACCGTCGTAGATTTCTGGAACGCAACACGGCAATATCCAAAGCTGGCTTTCAGATACCGATCTGTCCGAACTGAGCTCATGAAGGTAGCGTCTCGTCTAGACCTGCGGCAGCTTGAGCCGGCTGTTCGTCAGATGGTTGCACCCAGAAGGTCAATGCATTCAGACATTCAGCTTGCGATCAAGGAGCCATCTTTCTTTGAGGATGGTGATGTTATAGTGGAGCTTGCCGATGGCGAGTTGCAACTTCACTCTGCCATCATTCGGCAACGATGTCCATTCTTCGAAGGTCTCTTCGGTGGTCGGGCAGGAGGCCAATGGCTCAATGGAAGACGTGACGAGGCGTCCGACTTTGTAACAATCGATCTCAAACACATTGAGAAGGGTCTTTTTGAACTCGTCGTTCGGCATATTTATGCTGATGCTGGTGAGGAGATGTTCGACGGTGTTACCAGCGAAGATCTTAATGATTTCCTTGCTCTTGATGAGCTTCTCGACCATATTATGGATGTCATGGGGGTTGCCAATGAGCTGATGCTTGATCGCTTGTCCCAGATATGTCAGAAGTTGATTGGCCGATATGGTAGGTGCTGGTGCCTTTTCTCTCCAGTATATCTGCTGATCCTGTAGTCAATGCCCGCAATGTGTGTTCATTGCTCAACGCTATAGCGCCTAGCTCGGTTGCCGAATTCAAGGATGCCGGGTTAGAGTATGCTTGCCTCAGCTTGGAAGCGGTGATGCAGAATGGGTAGGCTAACGTACAATTCTCCATGAATTCTCACTGATGGCCTTCGTAGCTCCCTCGATGAACTTGATGAAGACCTACTTCTCGAACTAAATCAAGTCGTACGAGGCAATCAATTGGCTCATTTACCGTTTGCAAGGAGTGGACGAGCTGAGGCACTGCTCTTCAATAAATATCCGGAGCTGGCAGAACGGATAGATCGAGGAAAGCGTGCCAAGATTGACTCGATCATGCTTTCAAATAAGTTCTCGGATGTTGATGGCATTACATCTTCGTCTTTCAGAGCACAGAGCTTGGAAGAATTGTCAAGCTCACCTCTACGACAAAAAACTCGTCGGAGGGGCTCAATGCAGGGGAAAATAGAGTCAGTTAGCCCGTCTTCAACGCCTGCGTTGAAAGGCAAAGCTTCTGTACCGGACCTAATATTCGAAATGTCCGATGAGGAGGAAGAAACTTCACAGCCTCGCTCACAGAACCGCACGCAAGCGTTAATGGACAAATATACGGCTGATGACAGCATCCATACCCCTCCAATCGGCTCTCCTGAGGAGTCTTGGTCTGAAATTAGGAAGAAAAATCGGACCTCCGCGCATGGGCTTGGAATTGAGGATAGTCCTATTCATGGCTCTCCAAGTCTGGACATCGCAACATCTGGGAAAGAGGGAAAACAATCTGGCAGACCTTGGGGACCGGCACCCCTTTCACACAAGAAGCTCGATCTAAAGGACATCATGGCACAAGATTCATCGGACACCCCATCAGGCTTATCCATCGGGCTGTCAAAGCAGTCAAAGGAAGAAAAACCGCTAGGATCGTTCAATGCAAAAATGTCTCAAAAAGAGCGGAAGAAGCTTCAACAAGCCCAACAGCTTGGTCAACCAAGTCCGCCAGGTCCACAACCAGCTCCACCTACAGTGTCACCATGGCAAGCCACGGCCTCTCAGCGCAAGGCAACACCATCTGGGAGCCCTGTAGTTTCGGCTTCTCCACAACCAGCACGTTCTGGTACACCCCAACTCACTATGCGCCAGACCATTGCAAACAGTGGTTCTACTTCAAAGCAAAAGGCAGAGCAACTTCCGCAATCTTCCCGAAGTGTTTCGAATCCCTCTGCCGCACGCTCGTCATTTTCAGCAGGTCCCTTCACCTCATCCACGTCGAATCCAATTTCCACTCCCCATTCGATCCGGCACATACCCCTGCCATCTCACTCTCCTACCTCCCCATCTCAACACCTCTCAATGATGGAAATCCTCTCCCTACAACAAGCCGAGAAAGAGATCATCCGCGACGCGGCCTCCAAACGTAGCTTACAAGAGATCCAACAAGAGCAAGAATTCCAGGAATGGTGGGACCAGGAAAGTAAACGCGTCATGCAGGAAGAGGAGTCTAGAAAGAGAACAGAGGAGCGAGAAAAGAGTGGGAGAGGTAGGGGTAAAGGAAGAGGTGGTAAGAGGGGTGGTGGCCGAGGTAAAGGGAAGAAGGCCGACGGCGACCGAGAGAATGATGATTCGAAAACCGCCACAGCACCTGCGACAGGTCCGGAGTCAAAACCTACCACACCGTCTGGTCCGAAGCGAGATGGTGAGAAAGTGGAGAGGGGAAGAGGAAGGGGACATAGAGGTGGACATCACGGCGGTAGAGGTGGTGGTGTTGGAAGAGGTGGTAGTAGACCCCAGGCACATGTAAAGGAAGCTGGAGCTACGACATCCGCCGCTCCTATTCCTACTCCAGGTCACAACCCCAGCACCTGACATGTAACATTTGCATAGAATTGCTTTTCTTGTATTACACTTCCACAGCTACGTTCAGCATAATCACACATAGAGATACCTTAGATTTTTGAAATCGCGAGATGCAATGCAATCAAAGGTCCATGAATTGACATGGTAACTAAACATTATGAGTTAGCTTTTCTGATGACTTGACGTGCGAACTCCTTAATTCGCGCTCATGCATTCTCTCACTCTAGATAAGTCCAAATGATCTGTGTACCACAGGTTGTACGCCATTAGGATAATTATGCATAGGAAAGAATAAGCTTCTTTCCCAAATCTTACTTTTGTTATGCAGTCTAAAGATAAATAATTAGATACATATCTAGAGGTTGGAAAAAGGGTAAACGGAGGAGGTGTGAAGGCAGTCAAAGCACCCTGAACGACCTTTACTAAACTCAGGGCTATGCTTTTGCTTAGTTTTCACAATATCTTACCTATTCTTAAACTTCTTGGTGGTTTTATTGCTGGATATCTTATGAGAATACTTTGCGGATAATATCGCCCTTTGCTGCGACAGTGATCGTGTGCATGTCTCGGGGTGAATTTCAACTAGATAGTAAGATGCTGTGCTTTTCATATATTTCTAAATAGGAGTGGTATGACCAGAGACGTAAGTCAAACACCACCTATGCTTCCCCTTCCCCCTTGTGTCCCCGACCATGTTCCCAATAACATTTACGCCTATTTCTTGGCCTTCTCCTGAACCAACTCCTTCAAGCTATCCAAGCCCCCTTCATACTGGCCCACATCATATTCCTCAGGATAACTTTCCAAAATCCCCCTCAACTCCTCGACCTGCGCCTTCTGCTCCTGAGTCAACTCCTCCCAAACATCCGTGAAGACATGTTTAATCCCCGGTTTAATCTCCTTCTCCGCCTTCTCAAACGCCACCAGAATCTCTTTCCGCGTAGCGGACCTCAACTCCCTCTCTTTATCCTCATCCCAAAGTCCCCGCCCCTCTAGCCACTTCCTTAACCGCGTAATGGGATTATCTCTCCGTTTCCAGTCTTCGACTTCGACGCGCTGTCGGTAGGCATAGCTGTCGTCCGAGGTGCTGTGGTGACCTACGCGATACGCCATCATTTCTACTAGGATAGGTTTCCCGCCGTCTTCGAGCGCGAGATGGCGTGCTTCTTTCGTGGCGCGCCGAACGGCGAAGATGTCGTTGCCGTCGACGCGTAGGGTGGCGATGCCGTAACCTGCGCCTCGGCTTGCGATGCCGTCGCCTCGGTATTGATCGCTGGTCGGAGTGGAGATAGCGAAGCCGTTGTTGCGGCAGATGAAGATGCAGGGTACTTGACGGGTGGCTGCTATATTTAACGCGGCGTGGAAGTCGCCCTCACTCGCAGCTCCCTCGCCGAAATAACATACTGCTATCCTAGGCTCCGCGTCCGGGTTCTGCATGTTCTGGAGTTTTAGAGCGTAGGCGGCGCCTGCTGCGTGTGGGATCTGCGTTGCGAGGGTGGAAGAGATGGTGTGGATGTTTAGATCTTTGCTGCCGTAGTGTACGGGCATATTACGGCCAAGACCGAGGTCTTTGGCGTTGGAAAACAGTTGGTTCATGAATTGGGAGAGGGGGAAGCCGCGTTGGAGGAAGACGCCTGTTTCGCGGTATTGGCAGAAGACGACGTCGGAGGGATGGAGGGAAGAGGCCGAGCCAATTGCTATGCCTTCTTCGCCGGCGGAGACCTATTCTATGTAAGCTTTTCGTTGAAGAATTAGGGTGAATCGTTGGTGTGTACCATGTAGAAACTCAATCGACCTTGCCTTTGGGCTTCGAACATAAGCAGGTCCATGATGCTTACTGGCCATTGTCAGTCTTCTGCTCTAAATAAACCTTCGGAAGGTAGGCTTCGACATACAGCATACCATGTTCCGATATAGCTTCAAAGCCTCCTCATCACTTGTATCCACCCCTCTTTCCTTGTCAATTACCTCTCCATATTGATCCAGAACCCTGTATGTTGGTATAGCGTTCTTGCTCGCTGGTTGTAGGAACTCGAGGGTGTCCGTAAACTCGCTATTGAGAGCACCAGGGAATAGTACTCTATGCTTTCATCAACTTCTGTTTTCTCGAATAGAACTCTAGGAAACTTACCGTTCAGCATTTGGCGTTGAAGCCACAGAGCCCCATCTCCGCCATGTCTGCGTTAACGAAGGCGTCTGTGGAATATTGAAGCAGTATTGTGGGCAAATTATCCTTCGTGGCGATATTGTTCTCGCCCCATAGCGTAGAGACATGTTGATAGTGTTACATGGTGAATTGGAGGCGCAAACTGTGGGGATATCAACCTCTGGGGAAACATGTCAGAGCAAACCCGCGGTAGCCGGCCAGCATCGGTTCAGCCTTCAGCCCTACGACGAGTCACGTGCAGCCGCGGAATCTGCTGACTTCACGCCAAGCATCGTCAACTTTCCTCTATCCCCATCTCCCATCATGAACGCTTCCACACCACGACTGCTAGCGAGGCCCCAATTACTGACGGGTGTGAGGAGGAAGGCGACGAGAGAACCCTACAGGTGTTTTTCCTGCTCAATTCGCCATGCTCAACAACAGCCTCCACCTCCACGCCCATCGCAAGAAGCTCCGAAGACCACGCATTTTGGATTCGAGACAATTGCAGAAGCCATAAAAGAGCAGAAAGGTATATATTTAGCCTCTTCGCTCTCCAGTAACTGGTAGCAAAACTAATATGCCCCAGTTGGCGCAGTCTTCTCCTCAGTTGCCTCATCCTACGACACAATGAACGACCTCATGTCTCTAGGCATTCATCGCCTTTGGAAAGACCATTTCGTACGGAATTTAAATCCTGGCCGAAACCCCTTAACCTCTTCCTCCAATCCTACGCACACCTCATCTCCCAATTCCCAAGGCTGGAACATCCTCGACATAGCAGGCGGGACCGGCGACATCGCCTTCCGAATGCTCGATCATGCCTCTCAACTCAACAACGACGCCCACACCCGCGTCACCGTCGCAGATATAAATCCAGACATGTTAGCTGAAGGCAGGAAGAGGGCATTGGAGACGCCGTATGCAAGGTCACCAAGGTTGAAGTTCGTTGAGGCGAACGCAGAAGATCTATCCATGATCCCGAGTTCGAGTATCGATCTCTACACCGTTGCCTTCGGCATCCGAAACTTCACGAACAAAGAAAAGGCGCTACGAGAAGCGTTTCGAGTCTTGAAACCGGGCGGCGTGTTTGCCTGCCTTGAATTTAGCAAGGTGAATAATACCGCTTTCGATTACGTGTACAAGAGGTGGAGTTTTGCCGCTATACCGTTGATAGGTCAACTGGTTGCCGGTGATAGGGATAGTTATCAGTATCTGGTTGAGAGTATTGAGAAGTTCCCTAGCCAGACCGAGTTCAGGGATATGATTCAAGAAGCAGGATTCATGGTTCCAGGCAAAGGCTGGGAGGATCTGACTGGAGGTATTGCGGCCATTCATAAGGGCGTTAAGCCGATTGAGGGAAGGAGGTAGTCAAGGTGGAGATCAAAATCAGGCTACGTTGCGTTGAGCGATTAATGAAACTGTACTGTACTAATACATTAAGGAAGTTTGCAGAATTCCTGTATGTCTTGCTGATGAGGTGGCTATGCAGGCACAGAGTTACAGTAAATAATCAATCATCTTCCACATGCCTTACTCGCTCTAATAGCATCATACTTCCGTTTTTAGTTCTTTCATCCTGTTCATACAAGGACAACTTTCTTCTGCTACCTGGACTAGTCAGAGTACACACCTTTGTGGTACTAGCTCGTTTCGCCAAGTTGAAGCAAGGCATTGATCCGAAGAAAACTCGACAATATGATAGACAAGCATAAACAATTTTATTGGGCCCTCTGGTATGACAAGGATTGTGCTTTCTTTTACACTTTGTATGCCTCAACGCAGATATCTAACTCGCATCCCAATGTACCGACGACTCTCACAGTCCGACAGCCTTCTCCAAGCTTTCCCGATTTTTGGCTACAAAGTTTTCCCATGTTCCGAGGGGAATACCGTACCTCCTGACGCCATCGACGTCAACTCGTTGCGAAAACTCGTTCTGATAAAGCCCGCTGGCGGCGAAAAGGTCGCCATTTGCTGCACGCTTCTTTGCCTCATCGCGCGGGATGAGTTCGAGGTTGACTTCCTTCTTCCCCTGCAAGGCCTTGTTCAAAAGCTCGACAAATTGACCTATCGTGACGTTGAGGCTAGCTAGGGGAATAATCTTCCCATTCCACTCGCCTTGATCATGGGATAAGAAGGCCTTGGCGATGAACTGGCCGATATCATCCGGGTCGAGTAGAGAAAGAACCAATTCGGGAGCGACGGCTGTCTTCAGGATACTCTTTTCGCCATCAAGATCAGGGTACATCCATTTTGCAGCTGGCGCGGTATAATTGGTGAAGAAACCCCCTGGTCGAAGGATCGTCCACCGCCAGCCTTTCTCGACTGCCACCGCCTGTACCTCTTCTTCGACGGTATTTTTGGAAATAGTATACCAAGCCATGAAGTTATCTGGTTTGGCTCTTGCTTCTGCGACCGACCTTTCGTTGCCCAGAGAGCTGACAGAGGAATAGATGATGTGCTTGATCGTCGAGACCTGCTTTGCTGCTGTGAGGGCATTGCGTGCGTGTTGCATTTCGCCTCCTTGAAGGTCCGTGAACTGAGGACTAACATTCAGGAACAGCGATGTGCACCCTTCTGCGGCCTTCGTGATAGATGAGACGTCCTCGAAGTCTCCTTGAAAGAGTTCAATTTTAGGTGAGAGTTTTGAAATGGCTTGGGCAGTCTCCGATGATGGATTTCGAACTAGGGCGTGAATGATAATAGAGGCATTATCGGTAGTAGCAGTAGAAAGAAGTGCTCGGATGGCTCCATTGCCCTGTCTGCCAGTCGCACCGGTGATGAGGATTTTTTGAGTTGCCATTCCGGTGCTCGGGAAGAGGATTTTGGAAGTTCAAAAAGATACTTTTCGAAAAATGGACAATCTAGAGTGGATTCCGCTAGTATTTATACTTCTTCAGTCATATCTCCCCTTAGACTGATTTAAGACCTTGCCGATGAAAGGACGCATTTCTAGCTAGCCATTCCGGCGAGGGAATTCGTCGGCGAATTACAATACGAACAAAGTAGCCAACGAGAGTTCATTCTTGACCGAGATATTTCGCCCGGAAGGATTGCAGGACGACGAAGTATCAACTCATTGGCCGGGAGTAGATCGTTCACGGAATTCCGTTGGAGATGGCTTGAGGGTTCCTAAAAGGGTCAGGTTAGCGAAATATCCCCCAACATCACGTCAGTCACCTCTTTAACCACTAGAATAATGCAAACATAATAACTAAGCTGTCTTAGATGCTTCCCTAACTAATGATTTGCTACTATGGATATCAGGCGTTCTTGAAGGACAATCATTGCCAAAGATCATGTGACTTACATCCATTTTTGGAATAGCGTCATTTGCACTTCTATCAAAACAGGAAGAGTAGGTAATATCATGCATCAATCACTGCATGCATAATCCAATAAAGTGGGTGCCAATCCTATTGCTACACAGCTTCGGCAAAGTTGTCCTAGGCAGCGGTGAAATTGTCCTGGCAGCGCCACTCTCTCATTCTCTAATGTGAACTCGCATTCCTCATTTGTAAGACGGCGAAAATGGCCGCTGGCTCATTGTCTATTAAAACATGAAGGCATCGTTCTGATCCAGCAATCATCGACCTCTCGTCCCTTTCCACTTCTCCGCTTTTACAAACTCCACCTTTTTTTCGACAAGAAATCCGAAAAGATGACGACTGCCAAACAAGCAATCGCACTCGTGTCTGGTGCTAATACAGGCATCGGGCTTGCTGTGGCGACCCAGCTCGCCACAGACCATGGATATCATGTTGTTATCGGATCGCGAAACGAAGCAGCGGGAAAAGAAGTCGCTTCTGCCTTGGTAGCGGATGGGCATGCGGCTTCCTCGGTCCAGCCTGATCTCTCCTCAGACGAATCGATTGCAGCAGCTGTGAGCTGGATTGAGCACGAGTTCGGAGTATTGGACGTGCTGATCAACAACGCGGGTATCCTGCTTGATACCTCCGCAGCCGAAAAACATCTGTCGACGCGAGAGCTTTTCAGCCAGACCTTCAGTACCAATGTTATTGGAACGGCCTGCTTGACTGAAGCGTGCTTGCCAGTACTTCGCAAATCCGACTTTGCGCGCCTTGTCTTTGTCTCATCGCGGATGGGATCCCTCTCAGAATCAACAAACAAGGAGACGATATACTACAACACAGACTACAAGGCCTACGATTCCAGCAAGGCGGCCCTCAACATGTTGGCGCTCAACTACGCCAGGATCCTCGACGACGTCGGTGCCCTGGTGAATGTAGCATGCCCTGGACTGGTCCAGACCAAGCTCACCAATTTCCACGCGTGGGGTACGTTAACAGATTTGGGGGCTCAGCGGATTGTTCAATTGGTGATTGGTGAGAGGGGGGCTCCAACAGCGACGTTTTCGGACCGAGACGGTAGCATCCCTTGGTATTTGAATGGCTTGAAAGTGTGGGAAAGCGTTTGAATGAAGCTGGAAAGCCTACATCAAACGGGTTGCTTATACCATAGTGCCAACTAGGTTCAATAGAGTACCCAGATTATCGACTCCTGCGTTCCACTTATCCAGTTTCTGCGCATTTGACAGCGAGTAATCAGCTTTCTGTGCATCGATTAGATTACCTAAAGTTACTAATCCGCTCGTTTGAAGATTGTGGCTAGCTTCATACTCCAATTCCCAAGCTGACTGGGAGGGCGCCTCCCAGAGAGACTTTAGACTAGGAAGTAGAAGAGATCTATAGCTTTTCGATGGGTCGCAAGTAATTCCGGTCTTGATACATATGACGCAGCCAACGAGAAACCATAGACTCGCAAGCCTGTTTGGTCTCAATTAGCAGGAATCCGACAGCCACACAGAGATAGAGCAGAAGGCATACCTTCGTTGAGATTCAGCAAAGATCCAATCTTCCCAATTCGAACTCGGGTCAGAAAGCTCGCTCTGGACTACGGATCCTACGCACACCTCTTTAAATGAGACGTATAGGTCCTTCACGGATTAGCTCTCGGAATTAGGACTAGAACCAGCGGCCTTCATGTAATGCCATGAGAAGCTCCAGGCTACTCTCTTCACTTTCAGGAGATTGGTCAATGATGCACATGATTAGGCAAACCATGCAAGCTTGCACTGCAGTAAGGAGTTCGAATATGGACAAGTGGTGCTTCTTTGAATGGTCAGAATGAGAAGAAGTCGGCATGGGCAGAACACGTACCTCACTGATAAAATGAGGATAACGCCCGCCTCCCTGGTGCAGCCGCTCCTTCATACACACACTCGATACTCTACTTCATACATCGTGAACAAGGCGCCTCAAAGCTGCATTTTATCTTCGCGGCATTACACGCGCGACATGATCGCGGCCGATTGCGCGTGCGACTGCCATAGTAACGAAGATGACGACGGCGTGAAGATTCTGTCCCAGATGTCAGAATAAGACGGAGTGGAGCCATAGGTCCTGGAAGAGTTCCTACCATTGATGAAAGGTGTGTCACAAAGGGAGCAAAAGTAAACCGCGGTTGGCGAAGACGAATCGTTAGACTGGTGGTTGGGTGAATTAGTAAAGATCGTCTCTCTTTCCATAGTGTGGAATTGAAGCCAAAAGTAGTGGGAAAGAATTGGGCAGTTGAGTCCTCACCGTGTGCAAACTGGCGGAGGGTTGTATGGCAGAGACTGCGAGGCTGCTGACTAATTCTAAGGAGTGTAAAGTGGGTCAGAATTGTGGAGTCATTTCTTAGATACGGCCCATTTGGCCGATGGCAATGAGTATTATCAATCAGGGTTCGCGCGATCGCCAGGCTCCCGTAAATCCGTCTTCTGAACTGCCGAGGTAGGCTTCCACCATCTGGCAAAGACGCACTGTTGCGTTTGTTCTCGGATGGATCTTTCCACCGTATGTTGAACACTCTGTTGTTCCGGGGTTTTTCAAAACTTACTCAAATATTTATATTGTGTGTAAAATCCTACATCTTCAAATTATCCGGTCGTGTGGCCCAATGGCAAGGCGCTTGAGTAGGTCTCCTCGTCTTCCCCAGCGTTTAACTCACTAACGGTTCCAGCTACGAATCAAGAGATTCTGGGTTCGATCCCCAGCACGACCTTCACATGTTTTTTGACTTTTTTTTCGTCTTTTATTCTCTGGGGTTGAAGTAGATATGTCAGGTGTATGTAAAATTCGTTTTGATTTGTTCAAGTGGTGGTGGGTCGGCTAAGTTGTACATTAAGCGACAATAATAGCGGAAGAATGTCACTAGACTTTACTAACAGCCTTCAAAATGCTAATTTAGATTCTGCAAGTTAGAAAGCAAGTTTGCTATCCTTAAGCCCTTAGGGTACTCGGAAAGTATTATTTGGAATAGACACTTCCAGACTTGTATCCTACAGCCAAGGAACTCGTAGTACAACGAATATGTCCCCCCGCCGTGATCCATCGTCGCACCCTCCACCTCAAATTCCACGAAACGCAATGAAACCGATATATACAGCTATTCAGATGACTACAAGCTCACTAATCCTAGATCAGTATCATATCTAAGCAGCACGAATGTCGGTTTCGGTGGGTGCCGGGCAACTCTAGTGCTGACAGTTGACCTAGCTCGCTGGTCGCGAAGAAATCCATCAACCTTCAGACTTCCAGATTGAGGCTTCAAATCAGAAAGTCGTTGGCGAAAGAACTTTTCGCCTTTCTCGTGTTTATCGAAACCAATAACATCTCTTTCTCTCAAAGTATATTTCCGTGTAATTGGGGAGGTCATCAACATCATTCCTCCAGGTGTTTGGATGACTAAGAGCTAAGCTTAAATATGTGGTCCAACCGTTCAAGGTTTGTCATTGGTCTTCTCGAAAACCCACAGACTGTCAGACTTTCTTTTGAACGAAGATCGAAGGCTGAGCCTCTTCAACTCTTACTTGAGTTTCGCCAACTGCTTTCCTCTCTCACTTCTTCCAACGCAGGGCATCTCTGGTAAGCATTTAGCGTACTAGCTTATTTTCCCATCCCCATATTGGGTTTTGTCAGGCGCTCGTTACCTGAGAAGAGAGGGTTTGGTCGTATATAGAATACGACGTCCTTATAAAAATCTCTACAATCTCAGTCATTTGCTCGATACGCCTACAGCAAAAATGTCATCTAGCTTCTTCCACCTATTTTCTCTCCGCAATGTCTTGATTTCTGCCCTCGGTTGGGCAACACTCTATATCTTCCGAGTTGCCTACCGACTTTTGTTCCATCCATTGGCTAGATTTCCTGGTCCCAAGCTGGCCGCCGCAACTAATTTGTACAATGCGTACTGGGATATTTTGCAACCTGGTCTTGTCAAACGACTCCCAGAACTTCATAGGAAATATGGTATAGACAACATCTAATCCTGATGCGAGCGAAGTATAGATACTAAAAAATACAGGGCCAATCGTTCGGATCCAGCCTGATGAGCTACACGTAGCAGACCTGGACTCATACAACCAGTAGCACTTCTCAGATCAACTATACACCTCCCAAACATACTGACAACGTTTTCAGAATCTTCAGAGTCGGCACGACCTTCGACAAGATTTGGCACGACAACCCCTTCTTAACTGGCTCCCTCCAATCCCTCCAATCCCTCCCTACCGCCAAAAAGCGTAAAGAATTCCTTAACCCATTCTTCAGCAAGTCAGCCATTTCCAAAGCTGAACCAATCCTCCTCCGCGCAAAATTGCAGCAATTCCTCGATACACTGGATCGCGCAGCCCGCGAGGATAAAAGCAAAGTCGTTGATTTCTTCCTTGCTTTCCGGTGCCTGACTGCCGACACTGTCATGGATTATTGCTTCCATTCGGACTTGAATGCTTTAGGGGAGAGGGATTTCCAGTCTAAGACGGTGGAAGCGTTGACGGATGGGTTTGATTTGGCTCTTATACCGACTTATTTCCCGAATGCATTTGCGGCGTTTAATAAGTTGGTGTTTGCGATGCCAGAGGGGGTGAGGGAGAAGTACTTTTCGCCGGTATATGGGTTTCAGACTATGCAGAAGGTAAGTTCCTTACGCGTCTTTTAAGACGCTCCGCATTTCTCTTCGAACATCCTTCGAGAAAGAATGAAGGACCAACTTGGAATTCTTTCTTACTTCTCCAGCTCGCCCGCGAACGTCTCGATAACATGATATCGAACCCCAAATTGGACTCCACCTCGAACTCTACCCTTCCAACAATCTACACCCAAATGCTCAACCCGGATAGCAAGAAAGGCCAAGTTACACCCTCCCGCCGTGACATGATCGCAGATGGAGTACTCATGATCGCCGCGGGAACCGACACAACTGCCAATGCTCTCGGTCTCCTCGTCTACCACGTGACCCGCAACCCAGGCATCGAGGCGCGATTAGTAAGTGAGCTGAAGAACGCCATGCCTGAAAGGGAGATGCTGCTTGATTCGACAGTGTTGGAGGAAGATGGCTTTGTGTATCTCAGAGCGGTGGTGAAGGAGACGCTGAGGTTGGCGTTTGGGGTTCCCGGACGTATGCCTAGGAGGGTGCCGAGGGGTGGGTGTATGCTTGGGGGAAGATTTGTGCCTGAGGGGGTGAGTTCGTTTGGTGTTTCTTTTACTGCGTAACGATTGAAATGAACGATGCTGATGTGCATTCAAGACGCGCGTAACGGCATGCATCTACATGCACAACATAAACCTAGACATTTTCCCGGAGCCTTTCAAATTCGATCCAGAACGCTGGCTTTGTGATCCGGAAACTTACAAGGAGAGAGATAGATATATGCTCTCTTTCTCTCGAGGTTCCAGAGGGTGCATCGGTATTAAGTAAGCAGTCTCTCTCTTTCCCGTTTCCCCTCCCAAATCCGATTCCTTCCACTTCACTGAGCTAATGTCTCCTGTTTTAGCCTCGCATACACAACGCTTTACCTCACAGTCGCGCATCTCTTCCGTCGCTTCGAGATCCAAACCGAGGGATACACCACTGCTGAGGATATGGAGTGGAATGACCGGTTCGTGCCTGTGCCTCAAGGGAAGATTAGGGGGTTAGTAAAGATACGAGAAGATTAATCTGGCTCATCCACGGCGGGCGTCATTATTCGTTGTACTGCGGACTTTTGTAGCGGCACAAGTCGGGAAAGATCTTATTCCATAAGCTACATTCTGAGTAATTTTAAGGATAGCAACTTGTTTTAACGCTTTTGTACCGAGCTCAAGTCGGCTTTGTAAACTAGAAGTAAAGAAGGCGTAGGTACAGGCATATACTCTGGAAATGACGAGTTATAACACCCCATATGATCTAGCATGATATATAAAGGTATAACTGATGGGCGTTTGAATTCTAGAGGGAAGAGATTATTGTACGTTATATAGCGACGATAAAAGCAATGTCAGAGAAGCATCTTGTCAAGGCATACTGTGCCTTCTCTATGTGCGGTAGAATTTGGCTCTTCTTATCAAAGGTATGTTGGATCCAACGATCTTCGGGACCACGTCAATTTTGCACTGCCATTTTTAGTGCACTCGAGCGACTGCTTCATTTTCCGAGGTTAGTAAGCAATACCCACTCCGTTGAAAACACCCTCCTCGTAGACAACAAGTTACAGGAACCGAAATATCGACAATTGCAATTTTTTTCGAGGCTTGGAAGAAGAGCAGTGGCCATGACTAGAGTTCCATTAGTGGCTTACTCTAGCGTCGTCTGTGTGGTGTGGCGGTGTAAGGGTTTAGGAACTCCGGTCGTATCGTAGGCACCGCGTCCCATATTGCACTGCAATTCGAACGCATGAGAGGCTTCCACATAGCTGCCATTAAATATTCGATGCCTTGAATGTGCTGCAAAGGTATCCAGACGCTGTTCGCCTGTGGAATCGTGATTTCGGCGTGACCTGTTGGATTGTAGAAGCGTGATTTCTTGAAGACGAACTTTCTAACATAAGCATCCCGTATAGTTCAAAATCAGCTGCGGCTAACACCTAGGAAACACAGAGGCTTTAGAGTTAAGAGATCGGACGACACGTAGGGATATTTGTGGGAGCCTTGACCCTTTTATACGGCGAAGATTAGGCAGAAAATTCACGCGGCAGGAGAGGTGCACTGCAATTTTAGCGCACAAGAGGCTTTCTGCATAGCCACATTAGAAAGGTCGGGAACGTAGTACAGTCTCACATGAACGGCTGCCTGCCCAGGGGCCTAAAACTTTCTCCAGACCAAAAGGGCTTAGTAGAGGAGGAAATGAGCTACCATAAATCTTGAGGAAAACTATGAAAGTCGCAAGAGCTGGTGGAGATTCATACACGGCAGATGAACAAAATGGCCATCGCGGGCTTTCGAGGTCAGCGTAGCATAAGTAGAAATTGAATTGGTATAGGCAGGTATGCCTCGAATACTGTCTTAGAACTCATTGGGCGAATCCAAGCCTAATTCCACAACCGCCTAACGACATCAGGAAGGACGAGGCGAATCAGAGTGGTCTTTCTCCATAGACCCTGCAGGGAGCTCTACTGGATTTTCCTGCGTAAGTAGTTCGGAGGTGTTATAGTTCGAAGGCGATTCTTCCCTATGGACCGCTTTCCCTTCAAGCTCATTGATAACGCTAGTCGACACAACAACTGCACGATACCCAGCATCCTTCTCGCAAGAATGACATATTTTCCGTCTACGTAGATAGAACCTCCATCCGCTGAAGGCGCCGACGACCATAACTCCCACGGAGATTCCGACTCCAAGGCCTTCCCTCGCACTCTTGCTTAGACTGCTTGAGCTTGAGGTCATAGAGACGTTGGCGCTTGGTATAGAACCTGTTGAAGAGGTGGGCCCAGCAGACTCTACCGGTATTGTCGAAGAGGTTGGAAGCGTGGATTGGAATGCGGTGACAAGATCGAAAAATACCGCCTGAGCTACGAAGGTCAATGTTCCTGCCTGCCCAGCCGCTGGCGTAAGCTTTACAAGCGCTGAAGTCGACATCAGTGGACCCGTGTATATCGTATCGTTTTTGTCGAAGTCGTTACTTTGGGAAATTATCGTTGAGATGCCACCTTCGCAATCTGATAGGGAGCTATCGCTAGTATTCATGCAAGTTGTAATGTTGACGTTCCCTCGAGTGCCACAGGTGTTATCTGCCTGACATCCAGGGGTATGAAGTTTGATCGAATAGGTTCCCGTGTTGTTGAGGGTGGGTTGGAAGACGGCGGACAGGTTGGCATTAGCTATATCATCTACAGTGCCAAAGAGACTTGCACTGAGGTATTCCTCGAAGTCGAGAGTCTGATAGTCCACCCATTTGCCATTGTGATAGCTTGCATTGTTGCATACGTCCTGATGTGATTAATTTAGAGTCAGCCGATGGGTACTTGGGATCTGTTCAAGACTTACGCTGCAATGCGCGAACGATGTCCCACCGTTAATTTGAGACCATGCCACCTCTGGGATTGAGCAGTAAACTAGGATGGCGACTATGGCAAGTGAAGACGCGATCAGGCCCATGTTTCCTTTCTCATCTCACTTCACTTCGCTAAGCGGACGTCAGAGTTGGGGAATAGTATGCTGATAGTAGGTTTTCGGTGGGATAGATGACTCTTAAGTCTTTAAGATGGAAATCATTCTGAGCTACAAACCTGGTAGGTTAAGGGTTTGGGCAAAGAGAGGTGCATTTGCTTCAGAAGACGGCAAGTCATTTTGTTCAGAGAACAGGAAAGTTCTCCTGATTTTGAACGGCGACTTGCGACTAAGTCTGAAACCTTTCAGAGTATCTCAAGCTGCTGTGACCCAAGCGGGCGCTGATGAATGGAAGGCCGCTGTTACATCCGTGGGACTTGTAAACACAATCATACCCACGGGGTGTCATAATTTGTCGTCTTCGGAGGGTCTGCGCCTGCCGCTCTCTTTACTATCAGCCTACAAAGTTAATTTAGACCCGTTTTGTACAAGGCTTAAAAGTAAGTTGCCATCCTCGCGGTTATTTAGGAAGAGATTTGGAATAGATCCTCTCCAGACGTATCCAGCCAAGGAAGTTGGCAGTACTACGAATAGACACCCGCAGTGATTTGGCTATCGAGGCGCGGTGAGACGTTCTGCGACGTGATATTAACATAACCTATCGAATCTCGTTAGCCAATTGTTGTCAGTCTCCATACCGAGCAGATGCCAGGTATATTACCTTTTGAAGATTAATCCCCTGAGGATTCCGGGAAGACACCACTAGAGGCAATGCATCACTTGCAGCTTTTATTACACAAAAAGTAGTCACCCCTTCATGTTCCAATGCGAACCTGATTATTCTTGATTGATCCGTTATGATACAGTATACACATAATACAAACCCAATGTACAACCAACATCATTTAATCTTCTTGTTCTTCAATTTGATCGTCTCTCCATTCACAAAGATACCCTTGCCTTTATACGGTTCCGGCTTCCTCCACATCCGTATCTTCGCCGCAAATTGCATTACCACCTCCTTCTCAATGCCCTCTAGCAGCAGACGCGTCGGCTGCGGTGTGCTGGCCTTGACCCCTTTTGGTATTGGCAATTCGACAGGATGCGAGTAGCCGACTTTTAGATTCACAAACTGTTGGCCAGGATATTCGGGTTGCACAGTTATTGCGGTAGGTTCAACGGTTGCACGGTATCCGACACCGACAAGACGCAGGATAGCGGTATGACCTTCTGAGACTCCGAGGATGTGGTTTTGGAGGTATGCACGAACGGTCCCTGTCTGCCATTAGTTCGGGTCCCTGGAATAGAAATCGAGGGGCTCGACATACCCCACATCTCCCTTTGCTTCCTCTCCGTATAGTCTTGCACGCTCAATGTAGGTC
Organism: Hysterium pulicare CBS 123377; assembly: GCA_000467715.1. Taxonomy (NCBI): domain Eukaryota; kingdom Fungi; phylum Ascomycota; class Dothideomycetes; order Hysteriales; family Hysteriaceae; genus Hysterium; species Hysterium pulicare. The sequence goes on from AJFK01000715.1 coordinate 29,270, forward strand.
CAAGTAGAGTCGGATCTTGATTGATGGTGATGTACGGAGGTACTTCCATCGATAGCTCTCCCAACGGGCCCTTAATATGCACAGTCGACATAGCTTGCCTTCGGCTGAGTCTGCCCGTCGATACTCGAGGTGCGACGACTTGGAAGGAGACCTCAGGTGGGATTAACAAGGGCGCTTTCCCGATTTTGGAGAGGCATGGTGAAGTTGTCGTGAAGGATCTTGCGGCTTGAGGCTGAAAGGCGGGTAGAAGGAAAGAAGGAAGTGAGACTGAAGTAGAAGATTTTGATGCTGTAGTAATGCCTTGAGTGCACCGCCGTCGCGCTGGGGCGAACATTGCTGCATCTGTAGGTAGATGGAAGCTTTGGTAGCGCGCAGGAAGGTTTCGATGATTCTCGACGCACGGACCACTCGATACTTGCTTCCGGCCTCAGCCTGGTAACTACAACTCATCCATCCACTCTCTCCTCGTAGGAGCATCACTCCAGGCTCCCAATTCCAGGCCAGAGGCAAGAAATACCATGAACTCTTCTTCAAGACTCTACTAAATACAAGGCTAACCATAATTGCTAATACCACAGGTTCAGGCTTTCACGAACGTTGACCGACTTGTGATCGCGGCCATTGACCAGCAGCTCTCACTCTCACTTCCTTGAGATCCTCACGATACGGTGTAATAGTCACTTTACTTCAATTGCTTTCAATCGTTGACCTCTTCTCTTAATTCCTCCTTCAATTTCCTTTCCAACTCCATGATTTCTTCCTCCCTCTTATTCAACCCCAAGAACGATATTGTCATTGAAAGCCACCAAGATTCCATGCAAAATGAGGATATTCGTTCTCCTGAGTCTTCTTATGTCAGCATCTACAGAGTACCTGACCAATGCCAACGAAGGTCAGCGTCAACTCGTGGACATGAAGTCACTTGAGACTGACAAGCGGATAGATTCCGGCGGAGTCACCTCCGACCTAGCTTCCATGCTTCAGGCGCAACCAGTTCGACAACAAGAACTCTTCTCTCATGCTCTACGTATAATTCATTCAATGGAATCTTCACCGACGTGCAATCGATTGGCAGCCCTGACATTAATCAACTCGTGTCAATCGCTTGAACAAGCCCCGAACGATACGAAGCGAAATTCCGAACTAGTGCTAGATGAAGTGAAATCGGAATACGCAGCTAGACTAGCAATCTGTGAACTGATTGGTGCGAAAGCAAACGCACCCCGGGAATGCTCAATCCTTGTACCGTCTTCCCGTGCTTGTGGGAAATTTCGTTTGAAGTTTTTATTTCGCCAACCAGAAGCTCATTCTGACAATGAACTATGCTATCCAGATGCAAGCAACTCACAGTTTGAACAGTGCTTGAGGGCGCTGGAATCAAAACCTCAATGGTGGACGTCATACAGCAATGCGAGGCAAAACGCAGTGGTCATGTGCCAAGCGAGCAGGGACGCCATTGAGCGAGGTGAGTTCTTTTTACTCAGCAGTCTCTCACTCTCCCACTCTGAGCCCCCACAACGTTCTTTCTCCGATTCTCAATACGAGAATGAACATTGTCCTCCAAAAAAAAATATGTACTGATATCTGTTGGTAGAGGAAAAGCTTTCCATATACAAATCTTTGGCGGACGCCACGTCTGGTATCTCGGCGGCACTTACAAAATCGATTGAAGAAGCCCAAGCTCGGCTGTCGGAACAAATGGAATTCCTCGAAATGATTCGAGCGTCACAGACGGACGTCCTGAAGGACATCAAGAAAGGTCGTGATGAAGCTGTATCCTCCCTTAACCATGTGACCACGGATGTACGTTCGGCAATGCAATCCGTTCTGAACATGGTATCGCAGGCATTCATGTCAGCTGAATCTCAGGTAGATGAATTGGACCGGGTAAGTCGACCTCTGAGCAACCTTGTATTTCTTCTGTGCTAACGGCTTTCTAGTCCATCGTCAAATCCAGGGCGAGCTTTTCCGAGGCCCGCGCTGAACTCGTCGATCTCTTACAGTCAATGGCGCGTTCAATGAGGGAGCATACCACATTACAGAATGATCAGCTTCAACTGAACCATGAAAGTGCGCTGGAGATCCAGCTGGCTATTGACACCGTGAGGTCTAATCACATGTATGCCCTCTCCGAGGCCATTGGCTCTCTTCAAAACGATGTGGTAGGTCTCCGATATCCTACGTTTCTTCGTAGACGAATTGACTGACTTTTTGAAAGCATTTGTCCAGAAACTTGATGGCGGAGATGTATGACCGTCAATCTCTTCTCGATGGAGTGAGTCTAACTGTTTCTAATTAACGTTGGATCACTTGGGAATATCTACTGACAGTCCTGCAGCGCCTCTCCGACTTAAGCGGAGCTTTTGGGACGCTCGAGTCTACTGCAATCAATTTACAGACCACCATCAACGAAACCACTGAAACGATCAAATCGATGTCCCTTTTCGGTAGCTTTGGATCCATATCCGGTACCTGGGCAAGCATCATCATCATCCTTATAGGAGCCTGGTTTGCCAGCAAAAGGCTCGCTGGCTACCTCATCGCCTGCGTAGGCTTGCTATGGCTGACGTACTCTTCCGGGTCTTACGATTGGCTTAGAGGACCTTACCAGATGCTTAGAGGATCTTACGAGTCTGTAAAGAGCATGGACATTGACTTGAATTCGGCCCTGCACACTCCTTCAAGGACTTTCTGGATCATACTGATCACACCTACCCTCTTCTTGTTTGCCATGGCAATACACTATTATGCTCAAAAGTCCTCACTCTACCCCTATCAAGACGAACAAGGCGAAAAGGGAGTTCTTCCAAGTATAGAAACACCGGAGCCACCAGCAGCTCCACCACTTCGACCTCAATGGCGCTTCAACCCTTTCTCCTTCTCCTATTCGCCTTTCCGTTAGGTAACCACAAGCGAGTTTCACCAAATATTGATTTCCATGCCTTTTCAGCAAGTCGCATTCAGCGGCTCACATTACAGTACCCCTGTTGCATTAGGATGTATGGTTTACAGGGAAATTTTACGGATCTATCACATCTTACAGCATAACATGGTCCTTTTCGACATAATTGACCATGCGCCCTTCTTAAATCTGCAAGCGGAGGTCTAGGGCGGCGTCGGGAGATAGATTTCTGCATCTTACGGTAATTGGGGGCGTTGTGGCGAGCCTATCCGGATATACTTTTCTTTCACACATGTATCATCGACATCTGTCTACAACATATGCATTATTTGGAGCGGGTTATTTAAACGCGGAGGAGACCTTCGTGCGGGAGTTAAATTCGAGGATATTTGCTTTCTTTAATATCAATCTTATCTTCTTCCGTCCGATAGTCCTGTTTGGCATGCATCCTAATCGAATGCCCATTCAAAGTAGCCATTCCACGGAAACTTTTATCGTACAAGATCATGAGTCGACCGGGACCTCTTGTCGCAATGGTCCAAAATTCGGCCAGCCCTTACCAAAGTTTTCTTCGCCAGCCACCATTCCACTCCTACTCCTTCGCACTCAGAACACTCTTCACAACCCCAATAACCTTCTCATGAACACCACTCGGCGCAGCCACCACGCCCTTATTCTCCTTCAAAGTCCTCCCAATCCCAAAGTCTAGTTTCTTGCCCCACGCATCAGTAACCTTGCCACCTGCCTCCTCTACAATAACCACGCCAGCCGCATGATCCCATATCTTCTCCTCATACGTCTTGCTGACGGGAAGGCGAAGATACAAGTCTCCAGCTCCGCGGGCTATACTGCAGTATTTGGCCTGCGAATCCATGCGTACGCTGGGTTTGGAGATGCCGAGTTGAGAGGCGATGGCAGCTTGGTCGCCATGGCTCGAGTGGCCAGCTTCTACGCTCTCGCAGAAAGTAGCGGCGGTGATGTCCGAGATGGGTTTCATGAAGATTTTCGCCTCTTTCTGTAATCCTCCCGCGCTTAAAGGTCTTGAAGTGGCGCCCTGGCCATTTATCGCGGCGAATAAGACACCTTTCCCCTCTGCGTCGTCTGCATCGGCGCCGATAGTTGATGTGAGGAGTGCGGAGTCATCGACTGGCAAGTTCGGACACCCGATTACGCCGAGTGTAGGCTCGCCATCTACAAGGAGCGCCAGACAAACAGCGTACTGCCCTCCACGCAGAAAACCTTTCGTTCCATCTATAGGATCGAGCGCCCATATTCTTCCCGATCTCCCTCCTTTACTCCTCCCTGCATCAATGGCCTCCAACATAGCATCCGCATCCTTGATCGGCCCACCAAGCTCTTCCTCCGCCGCCGTATCCTCCAACTTCGCCTTCTGCACCAAGTCCCAGACTAGATCTCGAAGGGAGGGATTGGAACGGAGGTCATCCGCATCTTCCTCGCCTACGATTTCGTCGGATGGGAAGTTGTGTTTTATAGCGGATATGATCAAAGCTTGAGCGCCGAAGTCGCCGATTGTGACGGGCGAGGAGTCGGATTTTGAGAGAGTGCCTTTTGTGTGGGAGTTGTAGACGGAGCGGGTTAGAAGGGTGGCGCGTTGGACGGCTAGGGAGGCTATTCGGAGCTCTTTTGAGTAGTTGGAGGACATTGTGGTGACTCTGTAGGGTCTGGAGGTGATTATAGGGAGGGGTTTGAATTGGGATGTGAGGTGGGTAAGTCGAGTCGTGGCACGGGAGAGGAGGGAGGAGAGAGGTGGAGTGGTGACAGCCAGGATGAGGAGGGATAGGAGAAAGAGGATATATGGGAAGTACAATTGAGTACGCGGTTGAGTACGAGGCATGAAGCTTAGTAGACCATAAAAACTGTGAATGGAGGGGTTGGCCTTGCGGAGCGGAGGTCTTGGCGAACGGGTCCCTGCGTTTTATTGTTTCTAGAGGTTTGACTTCATTGAAGTCGCTACAAACAATGAATATGTCTTCACAGGAATATGTGTCCCAAATTCCTACCAACTAGAGGGGCTACTGCAGCTCCTCGTACAAAGTAACAGCAAAAGCAAGAATTCTTGCACTCAACAAGCGACTTTCCTCTCTTCATCAAAGGGAGTCGCGACTTCGCCAAACCTTGATCATATACCCTTCACCGCGAATCTAAGCACGATGAGCGCGCCAGTCGCCCTTAATACGACCAAACGCAAATTCCACAAACTCCTCGACAACCTCACAGCCAGCAGATCCCATACCAGTTTAGCCAGCACCCTTCAAGACGAGCAGAACGAATCCACGACCTCCCTTACATCTTTGAGGACCGAACCACCTTCGAAACGTTCACGTCTCTCAGACTCAAGCATGGAAGGAGTTACTACACCTCCAGGCAACAGGCCGCGTCTTGTGACGAGAGAATCAATTCTCGCTCGTAAAAGCTTCGAACGACCTAACAGCGTGCGCGCTGTTGGCTCCGGACTCGCATCCAAAGCTTCCCCGAAGTCCTCCACGCCGCGCAAAACACCAAATTACGTCCCATACAATCATGAGGCTTTTCTCGCCCGCCTGAAAACTTTCGCTGACGTCCGTTTATGGAGCTTAAAGCCCGATAAGATTGATGAAGTAGAGTGGGCGAAGCGCGGATGGGTGTGTGAAGCTTGGAATACTGTGGCTTGTAAGGGGGGATGTGAGCAGAGGGTTATGGTCATACTTAGACCGAAGAGGAAGGATGAGAAGGGGGAGGAGATTGAAGGGAGTGAGGATGTGAGTTTGGAAGTTGAGGAGGGCTTGGTCGAGAGATATGAGGAGAAGATAGTGGACGGACATGAGGAGGGGTGTCTATGGAGGAAGGCAGGGTGTAAGAGTGAGTGCCTCCACCGTCTCCGCCGAGAGTTTACATCTGGGAAATCACTACTAATACCTATTTGAAGATGACATCTACCACATCCCCATCGCCCGCCGCGACCACTGCGAAGCTGAACTCCTCCGCCGCTACCGCTCCTTCAAGTCCATAGAACCCCATCTTCCCCCCGCAGAAAGCATGACCTATCCCGAACCTCCAGCCTCAGACCTCATCACCTTACTCCCTTCGAACTTCTTCAATCAAACTCACTATGCCCGCCCTACTGCCTCCACAGCCGCCAAATCAACCATACCTCCAAAGGCTACTACCACGACGGCGACTTCACCCGAGCCGCCTAACGTAACCGCTTTTGCATTTGCGCTGTTTGGATGGTCGGGAGTGAAGCAGGAGGGACTTAATCTTGCAATATGTAATCACTGTTTTCAGCGTATAGGTCTCTGGCTCTATACTTCCGAACGGCTCCATACAATGGCCGAGAAACTAGAAGTGGAGTTCTCCCAACTGCGTCTCAATCTCTTAGAAACCCACCGCGAGCACTGTCCCTGGAAGAACGGCGCTAGCCAGGCTAATTCGCAAGATGGTCAGTTGGCGGGTGAACCAGGGTGGAGAACTCTACAGTTTATGATTGGGGCTTTTAGGAAGACGAAGGGTGGGGGAGAGGATGGTGGTGAAGTAGAGGGAAGGGACGGAGAGGTGGATAGGACGGAGGGCATTGCGGACAAGTGGAAGAAGTTGAAGAGTAAGTTGAAGAGGTCGACTAGTAGGAAAAGTTTGAAGAGTGCTGGAGAAGACTCTAAGTGAGGAATGAAGCATAAACGGGATGGGTGCTGAGTGGTTCTTGGACTACCTCATGGCGCCACGTCATACCTAGGTAGCTTGGTGAACTAGCAGAAACTAATGACAAAGCGCCCTTATCGATTCCAAGGTTGCTACTTCAACCTGTTCATAGGAGAATTGACCTGCAAACCTATACTACTCCAATTTATAATCATCAAACCGGACGCTCAATGCTTCCACCTAAATCCCAGAATAAAGAAGCGGGCCCACGGCCGCTCTAGTCCAAGTGCAGCCTCCCTGGACGAATAGTAATGCCACTTACTCCAAAAATTGTCTTGAACGGTCTACCCTCATCCGAGAGATAAGAAAAGTGACGCTTATCCAAGGCTGCCTGGAGCGACTTCACGATTCCATCATCGTCATTGTATGCTGACAGAGCTGCCGCGAATGCTTGTTCGAAGAAGGGCTTCGCGTCGATCCACCTGTGAATGTTCTGATATACTAAACCTATACTAATTAGAATCCAGATTGTGCGTTCGTCATCCGTTCCAAACAGTTCCCCAGCCTTTTCTTCGACTTTCCGGACCATCCACTTGGCAGCAGTGTCGAATCCAGCTTTGAGAACTCCAGATGCGAGCTCTAACGATGCCTCTAAGACCTCAATGCTTTTGAAGGTCTCAACGTCCCATGGAAAGGCGTCCCAGAAAGCCATGAGGAATGTACCTGCCTGCGTGTAGGCATCCGCGTGGTCAAGTAAAAGGCCGCTTTTGTTATATATTTTCAGGAGTTCAGATCTAGCCCGGAGTCCTTGGATGGCAAGGCCTTTGCGATCGCGGTCACATATGCTCTCAATAGACTTCAAAAAATACTGAACCGCTGGTTCTCCAGCCATGACATACGTTCGAGCAACTCCTAAACTGTAATCAATACGAGCAGGGCTGGCATCATCTTGGATGTCGTCATTCAAATCCTGGAGTTTTTCGATACCCGTCGTCGTTGAGGTTTGCGGGCTGCTTGTCGGGTTATTCCGGCTGCCGCCCGTGTTGACTTCCATACTTGGTTTGGATTTGGCCGAATCCGCGAGATCCCAGGCATGTGACAGGAAAGCAAGGGCATCATTTGACCGGTTCCAGCTATTAAGGAGCTCAACGACATGCAATACATGTTGTTGCGTCTTTCGATGCTCGATTCCCCAACGCTCTATATGCTTGCGACTTATTTCCTCAAGAATCTCGTCGACTTTGGCTCTGTCGCCCTGCTCAGCATAGAACGATGCAAGCTCATAGGCGACTTTGTTTGTCTCTTCGTGCGTTGGGGATAGAATCTGGTTATAGCCTTCCAGCACGTTGCGAAAAGCTGCTTCCGCTTCGTTCGACTCTCCATTGCGGTAGTAATCTCGGGCTACCTCCAACAAATCCACCAGGTCCGCTCTTGTCTTGCCTCTCCATTGCAGGAGTAATCCAGATTCGCGCTGCGCGGCAACTAGCAGGGTAGTTTCCGACCGATTATCACGTACCATTCTCGGGGAGGCGACGGCTAAAGGCGAGGCGTTGTCATGCGGATCCGCTGGAGTTTCTACAACCATTCCCGCAGGAGTCTCAACGACTGTTCCCTCGTCAGCATAGCAAGGTAGATGGAGTAGACGTAACTTACGGACGACCTTCTTTGTTCGACCTGCGCTATTCGCTGCTTGTTCCTGGGTCCACTTTGTCCCTCCGAAGGAAAACACTGTATCAACGTTTCGTTCGCTCTGCCTTTTGTTTCCCTTGTCGACCATCCACTGTGCGACGTCGCCAGGCAAATGTTTCTGCCATTTCCAAAATTTGAACTTTTCCTTGTATTGCTTTTGCCTACACAAAACGAGTCAGATGAAGCTCAAGAGTGTCAAGATGGGCCATAAGCTTACGATGCATCAAATCCATACGTTTCCTTCATGATGCGCATAGTCTCACCTAGGCTTTTGTGTTCATTGAGATACAATCGTTGGATAATGTCTTTATTGGAGGCCCAGTCCATGCCTCGATTTTTGTTTCGTCGAGACGCGGCAACTGATTGGTCGCTCGAGCCCTCCTTCGGTCCCTCTCTCTGAGCCTCGTTCTGAGCCTCGTCTGACATTACCACGTCCTCAGCGGAATCATGAGGGACGTTACGGTCATTGAATTCAATTGGCAGTTGCGACACGGGTGGGAAAGGTGGTCCGAAAGAGTTATGGGGTGAATTAACGTCAGGTCGGTGTTCAATCGGCTGGTTGCCCATGCCTAAGAAGGGAGCATGGTCTTGAGAATAACCAAGGTTCCAAGGGAATGAACTGGGGGGGAGAATGTTGCCGGAGTCCATACTGTCCAAAACAAGGCTGAAGGTATAACTCTCTAAAAGTGCAGGTGAAGGGATAGAGGAGATTCTGTGATGACTGCGGGAAAGCTGTCGTCAATACGCTCTTTTATATTTACAGGCCATGTATTGAATCATCCACAGAAGTGCCGCGTCGGACCATCATGCGCATGCGCAAAAGTCCGCAGACAGCCACAAAAGTTCTGACAAGGGTTGACCGGCAAGGTGATATCCAATGACTTCTTAGGCGAAGACATCCAGCTGAGACCTTCCGCCACGTCGCCTCGACACGCGGACAAGCCACTCCAAACGGACATCAAAAGTACCCAAGAACGGACCTTGAACGGTATGTCAAAAGGCATCAAATGTCACTCCAAACGAACTCCAAGGGGCCCCAAAGGCACCCCAAAGGCACCCAAAGGGACTTCAAGGGACTCTAATGGTACTCCCAGAAGTACTCCCAGAAGTTCCCAAAAGATCCTGACATACGTTCAAGCAAGTCCTAGCCTATCTAGCCTCTACATGAGCTGCAAGTTCCCTGCCAATCGTTCCCAGCCATGTTGACTGCCATCTGGATTCAAAATTTCACAACGACTGATTTAATGACACCGCTCATTTGACTCCCAGACGCAAAGCTATCATAGCTCCCCTTTCCAGAACGACTGCAAAAGATCGCAGAAGTCACGGCTCTCTGTCACTGGATGAAATCAAGATGCAGTGGCAGAACCTGTTGCCTTCAATGCCTGGCAATCCGGAGACAGCACCAAAAGTCCTCAAACGTTACCTTTGGCACATCATGGCATTTCTTCCGTCTATAAAAGGAATTGAGTTCAGTTCCAAAATTTTGCGTTGTGCAGAGAATCTCCCACAGCGTTTTACTGACAGCAATAAGACGATTGCTTTCGTTATATGTACTTGATTTCACATGTTAAGTCGATTATCACCTCCAATTCGCGACAGAACCTCCGTCTACATCATCGTGCCATTCTATCAGATAACTATGACCAAGATGAAAGATTCCGTTCAAAGGAATCACGATGGGTGGTCCGCGTCCGCCAATGTTGGTGACATCTTATCCAATCGATTACTGAAATTCGAGAATCTGATAGTTAGCGATTTTAGATATCAGAACAGCCCGCGCAGCAAGAGCACGGAAACGGGATGAAGCCTCACGCCCAATACTGTCAAGTCCAACGTGATTGGTTGGCTCATGTCAAGGCAGAATCTGCTGGCGAAGGAGACGCTGTGGATGTGGCCAAATCGGCAGGGATGCAGCGATGGCTGCAAGAAGGAATGCGAGAACAACCATACAACAACGTTGGCGAAGTAGCGAAGTTGCCCCTCTCTGGTGCAACAACTGAAAAGTAGGCTCTCCCGCAGCCTTGAAGGCTATGCAGCATTGCTGCCTTATACATACTATCTTTGGAATAAATGAATCGAAGATCATCTCACCCATCTGACATCTGCCGAGTGTTAAAGCTCTTGCTGCTGCCTGAATATAAGCCGCAGATATCCATACAATTGACGTTTCTAACTTGTTTACCTCCTTTTTCTCCCTATTCTTAGCGCTTTTAAAATATTTACTGGCTCAGCCTTGCCCAAAGACCATTCCCCGAATGCTTCACACATAGATCGAGAGAAGTCATTTCTATCTTCTCAGTACTTTGGAGCTCAACATCTCCATTCCTCGTTCAAGTCACGAAATGGAAGAATCAACCAGTCTATCGCCACGTGATTTGACTGTTGAGGCGAGGACTCCGGCTGTGTCAGAGGCAATGAACATGATTGACCAAGACAATTCATGCGGAACTCAAACTAATGAAATTCATTGCTCCAATGCGACGGAACTCCCTTGGCGCACCGCGGTTGAGAGCGTAATCACCGATGGCAGCGATGAACCCCTCTCTGTCGGAGACCTTTCCAAGAAGAATGACGTTATTGATATCAAGATACATGAGATCAACGCTACGGATGAAGAACGTAGTCACTCCATAAGAGACGAAGCTCGGATCACTACCTCAGATTACGACGTTTACAATCTTCCTAGAGACGATAAGCTTAACATCGCCGAATCCAAGGTTCCCACTGTGTACGAAGATCCATTCCCAGATTTAGATGCGACACTATTCGATGAGGACCCGCTATCAGCCTTGAATAGTACGCTTTCCAATGGCGAAGGGCGAATCTGCGTGCTTCAGACGTACGAAACCCGCTACAATACGCGGGGCGAGGAGGTTACTCTGCAGGTTGGGACTACGGAAGAGCTCGATCTGAAAGATGAAAGGGGATACGAAGCAGCGTTGGTCTTAAACCGCATATACGACGCATCTAAGAACCTCCAAGAAACCACACTAAGTGTTAGATCGCCACATATCAAAGCTGCGCTACGAGACGTTATACAATCTTACTGGAATGTTGACATGAATACTAATGGACCCATTACCATTAAGGATGAGCCACACTGCCTCTTCCATTATCGCAACGAGCTCCAGGCTTACGCAGAAGCATCTACGGACCCTATACTAAAGCAGCATGTAACTTTTTGTTTGCAATATATGGCTAAGGTACTTCATAGGGAAATATTTGCCTATGAAAAGATGATGAAGCATACAAGCCACGGTACTGGCCTTCCACCCAGCCTCGAGTACCAACATCTCTGGACTGCGTTTAAGCCGGGAGACCTTTTATACCTTAAACAAAATGGCAATGAACGTCTCTGGCGCCTAAGATACATGACACGAGAGAAAGGCTACGGGGGAGCGAACTACTATGAAGATTACTGGCGTATAGTTGCGGAGAGCATCAAGTGTGATGGGGATAACTTCGGATACGTCAGAGTGGAAACACAAATCAAGTCATACGATGGGTGCCAGCCTCTTAGTCAACTCGGTATATGTCCCTTAAAATATCACAACGACAACAAGAGAATCCAGCAAGATCTCCTTTCACGAGGGAGAAAGTATATTTCGTTGTTTGGGATCCACCATCGATCTTACGAAGGGGCTGTGGGCACATCGCAGATCCGCCACAGAGTCATGATCGACTGCAAAGAATACTATCAATCCGCTGGAATTGGCGAAGCTACATTTGTGCCAGGATCGAAAGTTTTTGCAACAGAACTGAATGAGCATCTGAACATGTCCGAAGAAGACATCCTCATCTGTGACGATCGAATTCCCGGATTCTCTTTGGTGCGGAAGATCTGGGCGCAACTCGAGGTCAAGGATACCAAGGACGTAGAATTCAATCAGAGTGCATTCAACAGTCTGGTTTTACCACAGCAGAGTAAAGACCTGGTTTTGTCTCTTGTCAAAGAGCATGGATCCCAAGAGTCATACTTTGATGACTTGATTAAGGGAAAGGGGAAAGGTCTTATCTTTCTTTTGCATGGGGAACCTGGAGTAGGCAAGACGTTAACAGCGGGTAAGTCAAAACTTGCAAGCTCCCCGGTTCCGTCCTATGATATCAGTATGCTGATTTACCTGTTAATATACAGAAAGCCTCGCGGATTTCACCAAGCGCCCCTTGTATACAATCGGCTGTGGTGATCTCGGCATCCAGAGTGAGATTGTTGACTGTAAATTGGGTTTAGCTTTGAACCTAGCTACGAAGTGGAATGCAATAGTGCTGCTTGACGAAGCGGATGTCTTTATGGAAGAGAGGAACAATTCCGAACTCATGCGTAATGGACTTGTTTCAGGTAACTCAGCAACTAGTGCTCATCAAAACCTAGCTCAAGCTGATGCTCTTCTAGTACTCCTACGCACCTTGGAATATTTCGAAGGGGTTATGTTTCTTACTACAAATCGGATCGTCTCAATTGATCCTGCATTCAAATCCCGCATTCATCTTGCAATTTCTTACCCAGCTCTATCGGTGGAATCCAGATCCCAAATCTGGAAAACGTTCATCACAAGAGGTTCAGCTCGGCAAGAACTTTGTTGGCTTGATAGCGAATTCCTTCGCAAAGTAGCTCGCGAGGAGATTAACGGTCGACAAATCAAGAACATCGTCCGGATGGCTCACTCGTTGGCTGTTAGTGGTGAGCGGGAAATTTCAGCAGAGGACATCTTGATGGGGTTGGAAGCATTGAAGTCCTTCGAGGCCGACTTCAGCGAAGCGCAGTCTAAACGGAGGTTCCTTTCCATGCCATTCCTCGGACTAGCCCCGATTGAGGGTATTATGCGACTTGCCCTAGGTTTTATATGGATCCTAAAACTAGGAATCGTCAAGCTCATAGCCCACGCACCTAGTGTTTCTCAGTAAAAGGTACCAAGTTTCAACTTCGGAGACCTCCGAATGGTGTTTTTATGCATTTTTCAAATTGATTTTTACTACCTATGGACTTGGGGTGGAGCTGTTGGATTTTGACATTGGCCTAGTGTTGTTTCAGAATAGAACTTAGTAGGGGAGAATAACGCGTGGCCGACGGTATGCTTAGTTTACATGAGTCTCTAGTTATCTAAAGCACCTTCTCTATTCCTGAGCAGATTGGTACGGCAAAATAACTAAAGTGAATCACTCTGCAACGCGACTGCCCATGGTTGGGAGATCATCCATCACTTGTGACCACCAAAAAAATCTTTTATCTTTCACGTACGACCAAAAGTAACTGAAAGCAGGTTGTCTCTTAGAAAAGGAAAGCAGGGCAGTTCGCGATTACTTGTCTTCCTCCTCTTCGCGATGAAAACCAACTTTCGGGCAGTACCTGAAGAAGAGTTTGGTAAAGAGGGAAAGGAATTTTGAGAACCGAGGGCTCATTGCCATAAGCATCAAGGTGACCCGCATCCATTTTCATTTCTTCGAGTCAGTAGCGAAGTCCTATCCATCCGCTGCTTACCACCTTGACCTCGTAATGGGCCCCTCTACGTTTCTTCATCTATTCAGAGGCTTTCAGTTGTTCATCTAGACTGATGAGCACCAACGCAGAATACACCTTTTTCTTCTGATCTGCCACAGGGCTATGCTTTGGCCATTGTTTGAAGAGAGAAATAGTTTTAGGGAACCGAGGTTCAATGTCAAAGTCGCGAAGATGTTTCGCAGTACTCGTCAACTCTTCCAGATCGCCTTCGTGATCCCACTCTTCACCATGCTTCTTGGACGCATTGGCAATGTATTCAAGCAGTTCATCTGCCGGCACGTCTGATGGTCTATCTCCATAATCATAGCCCCCACAATCAAGCTCTCCGAACGAATAATCGGCGAGTTGAGCACGAGGTCATATGCTATTTTGAGATTGCCCTCCACCCCTTGCATCTTGCGTATATTATAGTACCATTTCCTGACTTAAGTGGTCTGAAGTCGCATCAGTCTTTTTCGAATTCAACAATTGTTCGGAGATCGAGTTGTACTTTTCCGACGTCTTCGCGTCGATGGATTCTGCGAGAGCTTGAATTCCGGCACCATTGGGTCGTGCGAGCATGTCGCTACGAATCGAGGGTGGTATATCTGTGACGTTGAATAGGTCTGTTAGCAAACAATTCCTTAAATCAGAAGACACCAGCTAGAGAAAGAAATGCTTACCGAGCCTGAGCCCCTTCGAATCGATGAACAGATGCAATTGGGCGATGCGAGCCTTCAGCTCCACAATCTGTACTTTCGCTTCGTCTAATGTCTTCGGATCGTCTGAAAGTCGCGGCTTCTTTCTATCGGCTTCGGGATCTCCGTTTATCCCATCTTGTTCCGGCTCCAGCGATGGTGACCATCTGCGCTTCAAAGGTCCGCTCTGCCTCGAAGCAGAATCTTCAGGGTGAATGAAACAGTCAGAGTCAAATGTGTCCTTTCTTCGCCATCATTATTCTCTTTGGAAAAGTTCCAATAAGGTTTCAGTGCTTCATCGAATGAAGGTGCTGATTTACGCACAGCTTTGGACGCGAGCTGCCTCGGGCGGAATCCCTTTGGACCCGTAGTTTTTCTTGCAGTTTGTTTAGACCGAGCCATTCCCCGGGTCAACTGCGTGCAATTGGAGGTCTTTTGAGGAGAACGACAGGTCGGTCTTCAGATGTTCGAATGCGAAGACGCGCGGGGATATTTTTAGCGTATCAGAAACTCGTTTACCTAGGTACCTACCTCGGCTAGCTCCATCACGTGTAAAGTAATAGCTATGATGCTGGGAATATTTTAGACTTCAATAACAGAACCCTCTCTTATAGAATGATATTGCATTCACACAATCACAATCATAAAGCTCCATGCTTTTAAGAGTCTCGTCGTCTATTACCTATATCTGGTGAGGTAAGCGAAGGAAGAAGCTAACGTCAAATATTCCCTGCTTATGTTGATCAAGTCTAACCTTTCTAATTCGCGTCTTTACTACTTGCAGGCAGGTGGGAAGCTCGAATTTGATATATGAATACTTACCCCTCACCACTTGCGAGATGTGAGGTTTTTGAACTCATCTTTATCCTCATCTACTCTCTTAATCCCTATTTCGATATTATGAGGATGCTGATATTCGCTTTTTGGGCGGCGCTCACTTCAGCCGAGCTGTTGAAACTTGACTTCACTAAGACTGCTGTACTCAAAAACCGACGGGACCTTAGCCTTCCTCTGGAAAATGATCTCCTGCACCAAGTTCGTTCCTTAGTCCAGTGTGTTGAGTCATCTAATGAGTGTGCTTGTAGCGTTATCTCGTTAACGTGAGCGTTGGTACTCCGCCGCAGCAATTCTCCCTCACCTTGGACACCGGTAGCAGCGACTTCTGGGTACCAAAACCCAACTCATCAGGCTGTGCGCCGTCATGTCCACCTGGCACCTTTGATCCCGCGGATTCATCAACCTCGGTAGCAACAGGGCTCCCTTTCAATGCTACCTACGGGCTCACTCCAGATTTGCAAGTTACTGGCCCTTATATCAACGAGACCGTAAGAATTGGTAACGCCATCATACCTAATATGACCATTGGCATAGGCGATATTCCCAAGACACTGTTCGACGCTGGATTCTACGGTATTGTTGGCCTAGGATCCCGATTCGGTGAATCCATTTACAATAGTCCGGCTAGCCCACTATTTCGGAAGCAGAACGGCACTTTTCCAACACTCTGGGAACAGCTTCAACTCCAAGGATATACTGGTAGGAGACTGTTTAGCATCTGGCTGAATGAGCAATCAGCTACCACAGGCAGCATCCTTTTCGGTGGCATTGACACCACAAAGTACCAGGGTCGACTTCGGAGCTCGCCCGTCATCACCTCAGGTCCCACAAAACTCTTCACGGCTTGGAAGGTCAATCTGACGTCCATTTCTCATCTGAGCAACAATGGTACTGAAGCTCTGACAGCAAACGGAAGTGTAATAACTACGGCCCTGGACAGTGGATCGCCTAATATGTACCTGCCATCTACCCTGGCAGACTCCATCTCCTCCAGTATGGGCGCTTCTCTATATCAGGGATTTCCGTATGTCCTATGCGAACTCCGCAAATTCCCTGACTCTCTGAAGTTTGGGTTCGCTGGAAAACCCGGGGAAGAGGGGCCAAAAATCATTGTTCCATACGCTGAGATCATATACCCGTATGGATACCCCGCAAACCTGGGCAACGTGACAGCGGACGACGGTACCCCGTTATGCTACTTGGGCTTAATCGGAACCGGGGGCTCGATATTTCTACTCGGGGACACTTTTATTAGATCCGCTTATGTCGTGTACGATGTTGATAATCTGCAGATATCAATGGCGCCAGTCAAGTACAGATCTAGTTATAAACAAAGCGCAATGGAAGTGCCAGTGGGCAGATGATATCTAAGCTGTCATTTGACAAATGCGCATTCTTCTTGATGTATCATACATGTACAAATCCAGCATTCATTAGTCTACGTTCTCATGAGTCAGCTACTTTAGCTAATCACTAACGCATCCTCACAGGGATATACGAGAGTTGAGCTGCGTTTTTCTCACGCTAACCAGAAGGTCAACAGAAGCTACATGCACTTAGTGGGACAATCCTTCAGAGTCTATCAATTTGATTACTAACTCTGTTCTCCCTTCCACGCCTCATCCTACCATTTCATCTCGCGACTTCCTCAACCTCATTCTCCCCTTTAGCATAGCTCGTTCATGAGCTCTTTGCATTCGTTCATCTTTCGCAGCCCGTTTGTGCTCGTCCAGTTCATGTTGTTGTTCAGGACCGCTTTCCTCAACCCGACCACCGACTCCATCGATTTTATTCCTCTCCTCATCTGTCATAGTCCCCAGTCCCCGTTTCGGCAGCGTTGTCATGACTCCAGCTTTAGCTTGGGCGCGGCGTGCGGTTCTCTGACGACGTAGCGCCTCCGCTTTTCCTGATATCTTCACCTTCTCCAGGCTAGATGCACAATCCTTGAATGCTTTTGCTTTGAGTAAGAAGAACATTTGGCCACTCAAAATATCCGCCAATGCGGCTTGGGTTTCAAATGCCCGTGCTCGCGCCCGCAAAGCTGGAGCTCCCGTGTCTGCCTCGATACCAGCTTCACTTATTGCTCGCGACCAATGTTGAGGATATTGTTCTGCATCGCGTTTGGTGGCATAGCGCTTGTTGATGACCGGAGAAGGTGGTGGTGCTGAAAAGTTCACAACTTCTGAGGGGTTGGACTCAGGGATCAAATTAAAGGCAGCGGTCCGGTCAGTCATCGTGGGTATTTCGGTTTCTGAATTGGGAGGTTGATGGTAGAATGGTTTAACATGAGGTGGAGTGGTCTAATCGTAATCAAGTTCAAAAAATTTGGGTATCCGAAGTGCTAACTGGAATTTGTGATACAGTGAAGTACTTACATCGCAAACTTGAAAACAATCAGTGAATCGTAAGTGATCGGCTTGATGCGGATTTACAAGAGACCTTCAGTGAGTGACTGCGAGCTACCGATCTTCCTAAGCTGATTGGTACAGGAGGGTACTCAAAACATATTCAATTGGAATTCTTTGTTTTGCAATGGACGAAGTATCATCTGAAATGCTAATGAATTGAATGAGAAGGTCTGGCTAATTCAGAGTCGTAAGTATCTGGATACTGTAGGTGCTCATTTACTAATTGATATACGGACACGGTTCTGAGGCTGTTGAGGCGTACTATCATCGGAGAAAGCCTTATTCTGGATTGGTGCTGTGACTTATGCTCTCTCCACCATATCTACATTCCCCTCACCGTCCATCTCAGTGTCTCGAGAAGTTGATGAAAGGGTTGGTAATAGCCGCGCCATGAGTAAGAACAGGCAAGGCTGAAGACTGACCCTCGACTGTCGAAGCACCATACGCGAAGGTTCCACTTGGTTCGACAATTACCGCAGCCCTACTGGAGTTGTCCGAGCTCCATTTCGTTGACAGAGGTGGCATAATTGAATTTGAACTTCAGGGTCTCCCCTTGAACGTTCTCGAGGAGAATATAGTCCTCCCCTGTTGAGGCAGCCGCGAGGTTTCCTAAGGTGCTTCCAATGGAATCTCCACCCACAATCCGGATTTGACACACAAGCCGGAAATCAGATGATCCCAATGAGCTGGGATAATTTCTTGCTCGATAACAAACAAAAACTATGCCGGAATCGAATTCCACGTGCGTTTCGTCGCGCGGTCTCCAACATTCGTAAAAGTTGGTCTCTCGGATTGGTCCAATGGGAACTGCTAACTGTAGGACGTGTTCTTCCTCGTCAGGGCCATTCCGTGCCGAAATTGTGAAACTCACTGGATGGTCAGTTCGCGAGGAATTGACTTGTAGATCATGGTGCCAAAGATCGTCCCAGCGCATTGCAAGGTCCTCCTCAGCTGACATTGGTGGCGCCGCTTGTTCATACCGTGATCGACGGTACCTCATTACTTCAGCCCATTGCTCGAGGGAGATTCTATGATGCGTATTAGCTAGATGCAAGATTTGTGACGCGACATTGAACTCCAAAGCTGCTTCGCTGGCAAGCCAGCTGCCTGGTGACAGATGCTGCCGCACATATTCTGTTACTGGCTCTATAAGAACATTCCAGCGTCCTCGGGACTCAGGTTCTACGACTTGTTGAAAGTGTTCTTGGAATCCTTGCGACGACAGTTCCATCAATTCTTCATAAACGTCCATGAATCGAAGATCATCATCGGACTCGGACCAATTTTCAGTATCTTTATCCTTGTACCAAAGGACGCGACGACAGCTCGGGCAGGTATTGTTGTTGTCATTAGAGGAATTAAACCAACCTAGGATGCAGTCTTTGTGAAAGACATGCTGACAACCTGCAGTATGCACGATTTCTATATCCGAGATCTCAGGCCAGTCCATGTAACAGATTGGACAATAATCATCCTTCGGAGAAGTAGTGATCAAGTGGTAAAGTGTATACTCTTCCTGCGTGATATGGCCGATGCTAGTATTTCCAGCCATTCTCGTAGATATCTGATGATTGGGTAATTTGAGTGAAGTATTCGGAGAAGTTCGGAACGATGCGGGAAAGGAGGAACGAGTCATCTACCGACTTATATGTTGATACAGGAGTCAATCCTTACATTGCATAATGTGCTTACCATGTATATCATTGTGTACGCACAAGGCCTGATAGGTCAGACAAACGTGATGTGCTTTGTACACTTCCTTATGTCTGCGCAATGTTACCACGCAGTGCATTCACAAGCAACGAAGGCATCCTTCTCGAAAGCTTATGTTACACGGGTCGAATTCTATTTACTGCGATGGTACACAAAGGGTGTCATTATTCGTTGTACTACAGACTTTTAGAGTGACCTATGTCTAGGTAGATCCTATTATAAGCTTCTTTTAAAATAATCTTAAAGACAGCAACTTACTATAATGCTTTCTATAGAAATTGAACTAGCTTTACAGGCTGGTGGAAACGAAGGTGGTAGATGCGCGAACTATGATCTCTGTGGTTTGTCTTGGGAACAGTAACGTCCCAACCACACGATATCCCTACGTTACTATAGAAAATAGTATAATCCCGCTCACATCCAGTATTTTAAGCTGCCATATATAACAACGTCTTCTTCCTAAGCTTGACTGAGATTGAATTCCCTAGGCACTAAAAGTACAGTATGTTCTACATGCTTGAGCCATGCCTCACGTGCTCCTAACCAGATCTTCCAATATCTCTTTCGACCAGTTCACGACAATGCTTGCGTGTGTCTCATCCTCCACTCTGAGATGTGCTCTACCGCCCAACCGTGCCGCTATCTGCACACCATGATTAGGTGGAACGAAAGTATCGAGCTTCCCATACCACAGCTGCACAGGTAGCTCGGGACGAATATCTTCTATTCGAAAACCAAAGTCCATGCACATCACCCTGCCATCCTGCACCACCCAATCAAACCCCTGCGCGAAGCTTTCCCGAGCCGAGTGCAAAGATAATCGGGGCCAGTCAGACTTCCTAAACTTAAGATCCTTCTCATGAGCGATTGGCTGCTGAAGCACAAGCTCAAGACGCTGCTCGTCAGTCAAGTCCAAGCGTCCTGCCGGTTCTCGTTGCCAAAACCACCGGAGGGCACTGAGGGGGGCATACTGATATCCTACTGTGAATCCAAGCCAGTGCCCCCAATCCGCCCCACTCATACCAATGTCAGGTGGCCCCAGGCCGCAGACAATTGAAATACACTTGAGCTTTTCGCGAGGTAATGCCACCGCGCAAGCAAGTGCATATGGTCCGCCTCCTGATACCCCCTATCCAGCCGTGCCAGCGGTGTTAGCAAGCGGTCTCGGACATTCTCAGGAGTAATACGTTCTCCGTACCAATACACTATAATGATCCAGCTCAAGATGTTTCGCAAGGTGTTCTAAGTCTTTTGGATGATCAAGGAGTGTTCGGCCGGGATGCGGCGAGCTCCAACCTATGCCAGGTCTGTCCACAGCGATGATACGGGCGCCTAATTCTAAGCCGAGCTCATCAAAACCGGCAGCCTCTAATCGAGAGCCTGGAAGGCCATGTTGGTATAGGATAGGCCGCCCCGTCAGCGAACCGTACTGTGCATAACCGAGTTTTCGTCCATCTGGGAGGGTGAAGGTGTCTGAACTGTCGTTGTCCGTACGGAAACGCGACTTGGGAGATTCGTCCGATGTTGGAAACATGGTAGACGCGAGAAATTGCTGAACATATTGCATGTACTCGATGCAAGTGATCCTTTTATATGCGAACTATGAATGCTGACAGGAAGGACCGGAGTAACTGCCCCGATACCCGATTGAACTACGATACGAATGACTCACAGGAATGAAAGAGTCAGGAGTTTTTTACAACACGGTTTGTTATCGACGAGCGGTCACCTGCCTGCTCACTGCATCGTGAGATAAGGAATGGGTACGAGAGTAGAAGTTTAAGGCGTAGTACCGTCTTTAAGGCTCAGCAAAATGCAGACACACGAGCGTAAGCAAGTCAAAAGAAAACACCACGCACGTGGCTTAGAAGATGTGGCGTTTTCGCGGCCATTGTTACAGGGTTCTAGAGCCTCGGCCACTGATGGAGAAGAATTCAATCATATAATTACAAGTAAGGGTGATTTTGGATGACAAATTGGACTTTAACATAGACCAGCTTGAAAAATGTTATAGTACTATATTAATGTATTGAAATAGTTTCGTAGCTGTGTGGACATATACTTCAGTATTTTGGCACCAACCAATCGGCACGCCGGTTATCTCTACGCTGAGATATACTTTATGAGAGTCAGTGAAGGACTTGCGTTGCAAAAGTTTGGGTGAAGGGGTATTAGTGTGAAAGTGAACAATGTCTTACAAACACTCGGTGAATGGAAAGTGGTTGGGTTAATCGCGGGATTTGCAAGAAGACCCTTTGATCAGTAACTGCGAGTTTCTAACATTGTCTGCAGGTCGATATACGAAGTATAGTCACATGGTATCGTTATTCCAAAAATGGACGACGAAGTGGAGTTCAAAGCGCTGATGAATTAAAATGAGAGGATCTAGGTACGTTTTTACCAACCTACAGAGAGTCCTTGCTAAATAACAGTCTTGAAGCTGATGATGTATCTGGATCTTAGATACCAAGTAATCAACGGCTGTAATCGAACGTAAACTTAAGGGTCTTCCCTCGAACGTTCTGGAAGAGAATGTAGTTCTCGCCAACTGTCGCAGTCTCAAGATCCCCTAAGGAGTCCCTATCACGAATTGCTACGTCCTCACGAATCGTAATAGCTTGTCGTTCTGGATGCACGACATCCTCGGCCCAACTGAAATGTGTGGATCCTTCCTCCGGTGCCCAATCTTCATAGACTTCGTTGAGGTCGAGGGACACGATGGGAAATGGGATGCCCGCCTCTAAGACACGTTCTCTATGGCCGAATTCAAGCAACGAAATAGTGATAGTCTCAGGGTCGTCATCTCTTGAAAATATTCTTGCTAGACTTCCGCTCCAGCTATTACTCCAATTTATAGCAGTGATCTCTTCGGGCGACGTAGGTACCAACGCTTGTTCGTACCGTACCCGGCGGTAGCTGAATAGTCTAGCCCATTGTTCGAGCGGAATCGTGCGCTTATCTTCAGCTACGCTCATGATCTCGGAGGTGATTCCGAACTCTAAAGCTGCCTCGCTGGCGCGCCATCCACGCCTCCGCACATATGGCAATGTTGACTGTACAAGCGCAATCCAGTTTCCTTCCAACGCAGTCTCTAAAAACTGACGATGGAGGTCTGGGAGAGCATCCCTCAACTTTCTATACACTAGACTGCTAGGCCACCAATCCCGCTCGCGCTCGTCGTCGCTAGCGTCCTCGTCTACTCTTTCGTACTCGTCGTCGCTCTCGAACATAGCGTCATCTGCGCTATCGTCCTCCTCTTCGGTATCTTGATCCTCGCCCCATAGAGCGCGACGACATGATGGACAAGTATTATTGTTCTCGTTGGGGGAATCAAACCATCTTAAGACGCATTCTTTGTGAAAGGCATGCTGACAATCTGTAGTTTGTACGACTTCTAAATTTGGAGTCTCGGAATAGTCCAGGTGACAAATTGGACAATCGTCTTCTGGTGATGGAACGATGACTAAGCCGGTACGGATGTATTCTTCCTGCGCGGAAAAACCGGTATTAGGAGTGTTTCCAGACATTTTCGTAGTTGTGTGGAGC
The DNA here is from genome assembly GCA_000467715.1 of Hysterium pulicare CBS 123377. Taxonomy (NCBI): domain Eukaryota; kingdom Fungi; phylum Ascomycota; class Dothideomycetes; order Hysteriales; family Hysteriaceae; genus Hysterium; species Hysterium pulicare. The sequence continues at coordinate 52,181 of AJFK01000715.1, forward strand.
TTTTGGAGCTTTGGGTGCTCTAGTGCCTTTGACGATTTAAGTGAAGTGTTCGGAGAATTTTGGAGAAAAAGGGAGAAAGAGTGACCAAACGTCATTTATGATAATGTATGAGTCAATTATGATATTGCACAATGTGATTCACAATACAATGCTTTGTCTTGTGGGAAGTCACTCTCTGCATAAGTCTTCACAGACCAAATAACCGTGATTTGCATTTTACACTTCATCATGCCTGGACAACGTTTACCACAATGAATCTTGTGTCTAGAGATATTCACCTTCAATTTTGGATAGGTTGGCCGCTGTCTAGCCAAGTCTATTCTCCACATTATAGCGGTCGTTGAGAGGCCCTGCCAAGAGGCTACGAGGTGCTCCTGCACTTTATAATAATACGACTACGAAGAAGTAGAATATTAACTTTCACGCTTTATCGGTCTAAATATTGCGATACCTGTGGCAGAACGAAATATTTCTAATTTAGGGAGATACCACAGTAGGAAGTTAACTACACGCGTAGACGACGGCCCCTAATTGGCTTTCTCTAATTCGAAGCACAACCTGGGATCGGCCTATATACACTCTCGTCCTCCGTGAACCTTGTCTGCGCTATCAACAGCTTACAAATGATCGACCCTGCCCAACACCCATTCTAGATACCTGTAGGTGACCCTAGGTTGGAATTGTGGTTGCATATGGCCAGACTGGTAGGTCTCAGCCCACATGAGTCCGCGCTCATAATGCTGAATGCCCATTATCCCTTGCGGGCCATCGTAACCCCCCACATAAAGGCCGTTGTCCGAGTTGTTGAAAATGCCCTCGTACTGCAAGTCCGGTTCCGTGATATTGATCGGAGTAGATGGCATCGTTTGGAAACCTAGCATCCCGTTCCATGTCATGTTTTGGATAGACAGGAGGGTTCCATTGGTGATGATGATCATATCGTAGTCACCATTGGACACGAGAACACGATTTGTTGCCTCAATGACCTGGGGTAGAACCTTCTGAATTGGGTCAGCGGACGTGTCGGGCTCTTCCTCCGGTCCAGGCGAGGGGCTGACGAATACGCTCTCGACCGCGCATTCCATCCAATCAACGTATTGGGGAGCGTGGAGGGCAGTCTTGACATCTGTCCGATTGAAGTAAAGCTGGCCGGAGCCCTCTGGGGAGTATACAAGTTCAGTCGGGAAGCCGAGAACGTCCCAAAGGAGGGGACACATCTGGTTAATCTCGTATATATCGAAACAAGGATTGGGGTCGAAGGCAGCCTCGTTGATCAAGTCGAAGACATCACAGCTCGCGTTAGCTGTGTAGTTGAAGAAAACCGGTGGCTGGACACCACTCGGTGGAAATGTCAAATATTTCTCGAGATAGTCCGCATAGCCACAAGACTCGTGTAGACCCTTGATTGTACTCATGAAGCTCGCATTGAAATTGAAAAGATTAGCATTAGCTTCCACGAATGGAATTGCAGGTACTTCTTCCTGGGTGTAGTCGAAATCACCAATACAGGGATCAAAAACGAGGGCACCAGAGAGGTCAAAGTACTCGGTGGAGTTTTGATCCAGCATTGCCGCTGAGATATAGGGAACATAGCGGCCAGCGTAGCTTTCTCCAGTAACGTAGATCTTGAAATCCTTGATACCGAAGATGTCTTCCCAATTTTTGAAGAAATTCACGAAGTTGTGGGCTGTTTCTTCTTGGGTTGTAGCCTTCGGAGTGCCGATTGAGAAGCCCGTACCAATTGGTTGATCTACCCAGAGCATATTTGTTAAGTTTACCTTGAGGCAGGGTCAGTACGTAGTAAACTTGGAAGTTGAGAGGGCCTTCACATACCCAGCTGTAATCATTTACTACAGGTCTGTATGTTCCAGGCGGCCAGACAAAACGCCCGTTCTCCTGGAAGAACCCCTCGAGGGAACTACACCCAGGGCCTCCGTTCAACCAAATGGTAATTTCATCGACGGGTGCTCCAAGCTTTGGTTGGAAGATGAAAAATAGAGCTTCTGAAGTGTTGTCGTAGTTGATTGGGACCAAGCCTGAATACATCTCGCCAATATCATATGGCACTTCCGGCAAATGTTTCACCTTGTAGGGCTTTGTGGCATTTGTTAGGAAACGCGGATGTGTCGTGGTTCGTTTCTCGGGATGGCTAACTTCCTCTCTGGCCGAGGGATTGCGCAACGATAAATGATCCCTAGCGCGCTGGCCGAATCTACCATGGCCAGCAGTTACGGCACCGAGCAAGGTCGAGCTCGCGAGGAGCAACAAGAACGACTTCATTTGGTCTAGTTTCCGATTGATGGAAGATACATTCAATCTAGGCGAAGCCTTTGATGATGGGATGGAGGAGAGGTACGAGGAGCGCGTGTGGGCTTTCTATTCATTTTGGTGGGTCATCAATGCATTGCGAAAGCTCGTAGGAATGTAAAGCTGCCTTTGGGGCTCGACTAATGCTGTCATCGATACGAGGGAGCTTGCTGGCTGCCGCATCCTCGAGAGAAAAGTCGCGCAGGGCCATGCATGGTAAGGGTGATATTTCCTGGTTTTGGTTGCAGCGGCCGGTACGCGGAGGGTTATTGGACGAATGCAATACGAGCTTGAAGGGTGAATCGCTGATCGACCGACCGGATCACGACAAACATGCCCGCATGTTGGAGTCGTACCTGATAGCTTTTTACCCCATCCGGAAGGTCGATAGACACCCCCGCGACATCGAAGCTTATCGAAGCTTAAGCGGACCGAACTCCAAGCTTGACTTCAGGGACGTCTTGGCCAGAAAGCTTGACGGTGACTGAGGCTAGAAATCATCAAGTAGCTAGATAGGCAGCCAACCCGTGCTCCGTACTATGGGTTGGTCAAGCTCCACGACGTCGAACAATGGGTGGTACCAAGGTCCTGCCCCTTGTCTCAGAACATAATACCGAAAAAGAAAAGACTTTGCATGCTGATGGCGCTCGCAGGATGATGAGGAGTTGGTCGTCCTAAGGCATTATTAGTATGTGAACAGTGTTATGTTGAGGATTGTCGAAGAAGCTTACGCATTGAATGATTAGAGAGTCTTATCAGCCGATCTTACAACGAAGAGAACCTGATCCAGTAATCTTAGACGGATCCAACAGCCTCAGTTTCTGCTCGGTGTCCTCTCAGAACTGAAAAAATGATGTATGTGGGGGTTCTCGAGTACGTAACGCAATGCATACCTATCCGGGAAAAGAAAGCATCACGTGAGCATCCATTCCAATTTTCAAACGCACGTTGCAAGATTTAGAGACTTCAATGTTTCGACTGAGAAACAGTAACCTAAGTTTAACTAGGTTCATTATCGGAAGTTACGATACTTCGCCTTCTAGTGTCGAGACTTTGTGATGTGCTAATACGTACGCTAGTAAGTGATCTTGCCCTAGGCCAAAAGTGTCCAGTTGTTGTTCGAATATACAGTACCTAGGCCGAGCAAGCAAAATTACCTCAGAGAATGGTGGACCGTGAGCTTACGCTCTCCTGGGATTTGTTGACGCCAAGATTGAACGTCAACGCGAGGGCAGCTGGGCCATCTGGAGCGTCATACTTGCCCGATATGGTATTGTCTTCTTTTACTACACTCGGTATTGCCGATGGTCCCCATACGTTGAGCTCAAACTGATCCTCTCCGTTGACTCCATCGATATGGATACATTGCTGCCTGCAAATGAGTGAGTAATGAAAATCTCCGCTGTAAGTATGCGTCTCTTCTGAGTGTTCCGTGTTGATTGTAATGCTGTCCAAGGGAATTCCCTTCTGCGAACGCTCAAACAGATTATTTATGGACGTCTGGAAAGATATTTGCTCATTCCATATCCATTCGGCCTCTGAATCCAATATCTCTTCGGAGGCTTCTCGACGCATGGTATTTGCTCGCTCTAACTGAGACTGACGATATCCTGCTATTTCAAGCCAGATGTCCAGAGTTATTACTGGCATGACTGTCCGAATCAGGTCTTTGATGATTCGAAACTCCAAAGCGCCATCACTCATCTGCCAGGTTCCGGGCTCCAGTCCAGAGCGTACGGAGTCAACAACTAGCTGCATAATGCGAACCCATTGCCGCGTATCTTTTAGCATCGGAGCTGTGATTCGGCACATCGCTTGCGGGATAGCGACAGCAACTAGGCCTCGTATTCGAACAAGCGCTCCATACAACCAGGGTTTGTCGTCATCGTGAAGGATGTCGTTCATCTGCGCGGCTGCATCTCCCACGTTGGAAGAAGGTGTTCGTCGGCAGCAATGGCAGGTAGTCCTTATTTCCTCCCGAGTTACATTGAACCAACCCGATATACACCCCGTTTGAAGGTAGTGGGCTAACTCTGTAGTATCCATTAAATGATGTCTGTAATCAGGTAAAACCTGGAAGAGAAAGAAGTGGAATTACCAGAAAGGCTTTTTCATATTGCGGTCTGCTGGTGAACAATGTGACATAATATAGAGCCGACATCATTGTAAACGCACACGATCCATTGAGTTAGCGAGACATTGTGCTGCACTCGAGCTTTGTGACCGTTGGCGGGCATGAAATGTTCGTTAGTGTCCTATTTGAGACGGCTTAATCACGGAGCTGTCGACCGATATAATGAAAAGTGTCGAGGGCTGAGATGTAGCGACTTGATCTTGAAAGACAATACTCCCCAGGAGAAGTTTACGGTTTGTGTCAAGGTATCTTTGTAGCGAAATCAAGTATACCGGTACACCATGTAGACTTACTGGGAGGATGTGTGATGATCATATGATTAGGTATTCGAAGATGGAAAGCCTTGCTAGTTTTCTGCACAAAGTAGAGATTAGCTTCTCCACTAACGTACCTTGCCTATTTTTGATCCCTCGGTCAACTTAACATCAACCTCACACCAAGCAGCACGCACCACGGCCCCACAACTGCCGACCTTCATTATTGGCTTTTCTCCCAAGAGGCAGGAAGAATATAATAGGAAGATATCAAAATTAATGACGTCGTCCCATCTAATTGGGTGGCCATTCATATATAGGGCATGGACCATCTAATATCTATTTTTACCGGTAGAAAGCAAACCCCACCTAGACATAAATGATTAACCACGGCACATACTTGATTAATGCTTCGATCTCCCCGGTGGAAAGAGACGACTTACTTAAGTGCTGTCAGTTTGCTACGTTCCCGGTATTCGAAATAGAATCAACCAAATTTCTTCCCTTACCTACAGTCCACCGTCATGCTTCCTACCATGGGCGCAGCCCTCGGGGCGTTTACCATCATGATGGGAATGCTCACCTCAGTGTCGGCGGAGTGCACCCGCGATGGACTTCTAGCAGCGGCCAATAGCTACATAGCGGCCCAAACCAGCGGGAAACTCGATGGGCTCAAGTTGGTCGCCGACAATTTCACCTACCAAGAGAACAACAAGGTGATAGACATCAAAAAGGGCGTAATCGTCCAGCCATTGAAGATCGACCTCAATCGCTCCACGGCGGATACTGTGGCCTGTGCCAGTTACACAATGATAATTTCGAGCAGCGGCTCCAAGCCCTACGTACTGGCGACGCAAATCCGGCATAATGGAGATGATACGAGCTCTATTTCCATGATTGATACGATAGCTGCGACCACTGGCTCCTTGTTCTTCGACGCAAGCAAGACGCTTGGGTATATCAAGCAGGAGAACTGGGGCCCGGTTTCAGGGAACGTATCGAGTCGGGAACTGCTCAAAAAGGTCGGAGATGCATACCTTGATATGTGGACTGATGCCAAAGCGGCGGACACAATTCCTTGGGGAACGAATTGCGAGCGTGTTGAAGGATCGAGGCTGACTAAACCGTGTGGTGGTTCGCTCCCGCATGGTGGAAGTTCCAAATCGAACTCGATGCGGCGCTATGTTATTGACGAGACAGTTGGTTCGGTGGATGTGCTCTGTGCTTTTAACTCTTTGGGGAACATGCCTGACAGCCATGAGATCCGTCTTGAGGATGGAAAGGTGAAATATGTGCATACGGTGACGGTTGAGTAGGATAATATAGTTGCCTGGAAAACATCTTCGCTCGTTAGGGAGACTTGAATACCATGACTATTGTGCTAAAACTTCAAGACTATTAAGGACAAAAGGAGACTGATACCAGTATGAACAGATCAATAGGAAGCCGCAGACAATGTATATTCTCAACCATCTGACCAGTCATCATCATTGGAGTAACTATTAGATTATTCATCATCGTCGTCGTCATCATCGTCGTCGTCATCATCGCCGTCGCCGTCATCGCTCTCCGAATCGGACATTTCGTCGCTATCAATCTGTTTGCGTACCTGGAGAGAATGATATGTGTCACCCGCAAAGAGTGAAAACAAATAACGGGATGACTTACCATCTCGATATAATTTTGGAGTGCCTTTGACCATTCGTTGCCCGATAGTCCGCAAATGGCTGTGATGTCGTTGGAATGAAAATTGCAAGGATAATGGTCCACTTCATTACCAATCTTCTTTCTCCAAATCCTTGAGGATAGGATATATGGCTTCCAGTATCATTTTCAGCTTTTTTGACGAATACTCTGTGATGACTATCTCTATGAAAAGTCCGTTCTTGTGCTCGACCTTGAATATATGCATCAAGTCTGTACGTAATCTGTCGACACTATCCACAGGAAAACCGACTGCCCCCACTTCCAGTGCAAGATGGTGAACGAACTTAGCTGGCAAGTCGCCCAAGCCGTTATAGTCTAGATTAATGAGAAAGCTCAGGTGCTCAGTGTTACGCACTTGAAAGATGTTCGTTCGGTACAAGGGTTCTGCCACTTTGGTGGCAAAGCCAGGACCAACGAATGATGGAAGCAAGTAATGAGGTAGTTGGAAAGGCTTATATGCCTGAGCAAAGAGAGGGCATGAATTTCTAGGAGGACCATCCACTGGGATCATCTGGTCCTCAGTGGCAAGGCATTCATACACCCTGTCTCGCAACTGGCGCGGAAAAGTTGAATAAAGTTTGCTTTGTGAGATCTAGGCATGACTTTTGGGCATAAAGCTCAGCTTCTTTGTTAAGTTCTCTGCCTAAAGTGAGTCAAGTGCCCATCGCTGTGAGCCTGCAAGTACAGACCTAACAACAGGTTTGCTTTTATTCCTCCATTCGTCGGCTTCTTCTTTAGACTTCTTCAACATGAAAAGTATAAGTTGCTTGAGAGTTTCGACACCGCAAAGTATTAGTAGTCTTACTGAGATGCGATGTAAACAAGATACGCTTGTAACCTAATGTTAAGTGAGCGAAGTTCGTATCCGCGTCTAAAAATGGCTAGAATACCGCTAACTAGCATACGCGTTTATCTGAAGAATGTATACCATTCTCAACATTAGAAGGCCGCGCACGCTTCATGTCTGCTTTCTACGCTCTAGAAAGCTTAGACGTTGGAGTGGAATATTATGTACCTAGGGTAAAATCGTTTCGGTGCAAGCAGTGTCGTGTAGTGCACGATCTCCGCTGGAAGTGCGGCTTGTCCCAAACTACGAAATAAATCCAGGCCTGCACAACCACCTTACTAAGTTACGATGTGACTAAAATATACCCGGCCCGCCCATTACACTACCACACTACCTAGGTACCTGGGTAACGTAGGTGTTTTTTGTTCCCAAAGGTAAAGCGTCAGATTAAGATCAGATGAAGCTCATGTAGTGAAGCTCTATTATCCACCCAAGATTGGGAAAGATAGTAGACCCATACGATTGGGTTTCCCACTGGACCGGATGGAAGTTCTTAGTTGTCTGTTACTGAAGAGCTACTGTAATTGCGCACTAACTGGATACAGCATCACGTTGGTCGCGCTCCAGGACCTCGCGAATGGGATCTGGAAGACGGAAGTGGACTGATGAGTTGCCTGGACTTCTGCTTGGGCTGGTATGGCAATTATAACCGGTCGATTTAGATATTAATACCTTTAGGAGAATTGGTCTAGGGACTATTAACGAAACTGAGTGGGTCGAGGGGACAAACGACAGCTCATAACGATTATTTGATTCACCTCTGCACTTCTAATAATGTGGAAAAATCATGGCTATTCAATGAACGTGCTGGTCGGCGCTCGAACAGCGCCGACCCAGAAAAGATCCCCGCAGGCTAAAACCGAGTTCGACACTCAAACATAGATGTAGCAGAATTTCCCATTGAAGCCTCCAATATTGTTCAACAAGTCTTTCAAGTAAGCCCTCGGTGCAGACCACTCAAGATCCACAACATCGTCTGCGGGAGCGGATCCCGGAAATTTGTCCATACGGTTCGCAGGGTCTTGCATTTGCCAAATCCACCATATGCGATCAACCATGCCGTGATGGAACCAGAAAACAGGGTCACCTGGAGATGAAAAGAAGTCCTGCTAAGGGTTAGGATATGCGTAGGATAGATACTGCGGCTGTCGAATCGAATGTACTTACACCGCCTGGATCACCGCCAATGGTGTAGTGTCCACCAGTATGAACGCCCCAATCATTATTTTTGGGGATACCTAGCATGTTGTTTTGGAAGGTGTCAACGTCTTTGGCCTCTTTGATCAAAGCATACGTGTAGTTGGCATGGGTAACGGCAGCAGAGTATTTGTTCACGTCGCGTCGAAGGCACCGAGGGTTGGAGGCGAAACCATCAAGTTGGGGATTCTTCGGCACGTCTGTCAGCACGGTCTGTAGGGGTCCGAGGCTGATGGTCATGCTTTCGTGGACATTAGCATCTAACAACATCAAAGGAGTGAAGAAGGAGTTTACTTCTTGAAGGGCCCCTCAGTTACGCATCCACCGCCCCCAGCTGCTGGGATTACGTCGTATGGTTTTTTGAAACCGTTAGTTTGCTTGACTCCTGGATAAGTAGCTGGACCACCATTACCGCCCATACTGGAATCGTTTCCATTAAAGAGAGGCGAGTTGATTGGATCGGAAGCGTAGCGACCCCAGTTCCAGTACTAGACCTCAACATCAGAAATCTGGGTTTATTCAACCTGCGGAGACCATATCGACCATGGACTTACAGGTTGGTAGCCAGTATAGCCACACTCTTCACGGAGAGCTTTCTCATACGCCCAGATGTACAAGCGGTGCGCGGCGAAGAAATGTTCCTGAATACCAAGAGTATCAGCAGGTGGATCTCACATGAACCTTAGACAGGCCAACTTACCGTTGAATGAAGGTGAAAGGCCTGCTTGATGTGAGTGGCTACAAAATCGTCGTAACGATTAAGTGCGCCAGGGTAATCTTTCCTTGGTGACTTTGGCGGCTTGGACTGCAGACATAGTACCGCTCGAATGTATTCTTTTCTTTGCGGAATCGAAAGATCGCTCCTGGATATCAAGTTAGCTCGGGTATTCTCATTTCTTGCTAGATCCCCAGGCAGCTAGCCGTAAGTTAAACGTTGAGATTCATACCATTCATATCTCTTAGCTGCATTCTCAAGTGTACACGTTGAGTTAGACGCGGTTGTGGACGCATTCTTTGTGAGATAAGCCTCAAATTTGCTCAGGCTAGCCAACGCTAGATTATCCACTTCATCGAGTGGGTAAGGGCCATCGGATCGCCTAAAATGGATGCTCAGTCAGCGAGCTGCTCTGGGTGACGGTTTGGAATCAGAAAGTGTACCGTTCTAGTGTGAACTTCTTCCCAACTGGACTTGCCACTGCCCCAGTAACGATCGAAGAAATCAGGAGAGCCCAATACGTGAACACCATCTTGAAGCAGGTCTGGCTTCAGCACTGCGGTTGGAAGGAGTGTATCAGCAAACTTTCACCTGTATCCTAGCGGGCACCACGGTCGCAGCGGGCAAGCCTTTCTAATAGCCATCACGGTAACACAACCATGGAGTGCTGATTGCTAGACGCGCACAGCGCTCGCAGAGAGGCCATGACCTGCCGTATGTGCCGAACGAAGTAATTACAAGGCATGGCCGAATCAGGGAATTTCAATATGTAGTGATTGTGGACTAATGGCTCACTGCCAAGTAGCCAATGGAAAGTTTACCACTTGAGCGATCCCTTTAAGCTCGATATGAAACCTTCCTAGAGAAGTAGGGGGGATGCTTTGGTTGAGATGTCCATCCAAAGTTGTACCTACATTGATATATTAGCTAGCCAATCATAAAGAGAGCGGGGATTTTACCCCAGAGTATCGACTTGGCACCCTAAAGAGGGGCCACTGTGACGAGCTCGGCAATTGAATTGTCGGGTTTTCAACGAGAGCATAGATACGCGATTGGTTCTTTAACGAGAGACAGTAATTGCCAACCTTATCTCGACTGAAAGAGTGTGTGGGGCTTTATAAGCAGAGGGCTCGTGGGCCAAGATCTAGAAACGACGATCGACCCAAGACGAATGCTTGAGTTGGCATAGAAGTGAAAGGTGTCTATGTGAAGTGATGACGTTCTTTAAAGAAGAAGTCGGGGGTGCGAAGTCAGCGACGAGAAATCAGACATGAATCCCAATGCTAGTGACTGTGTAGGCGGAAACCGATCTACATGGTTAGTCTTTTATTTCTCGGCCAGTGACTCCCATATGTACTAAAACATACCGCTACTCCACTCGTACATCGAATTGCAGGAAGACTTTGATTGCTCCCCATGGGAGACAAGGCATTGTGCCAAAGGCTTGGTCGATCGTGTCGTCCCAAAGATGGAGCGATTGAAAGCGCAAGGAAAGAAGGGTTCTATAGCCGTCTGGCACTGGAAAGAAAACTGAACAGATCTCGTCCATGCCTACACATCTCACATGCTCTTGGGTCTGTCAACCGGTATATTCTTCCATAATATACAGACCCTTGGACAACTCTTCTTGCAGAAGAAACCTGAGCCCAAGTCGAAACTGTCATTGGGAACCAGACGTAGATCATGGCGAGAAGGTTGACGCCGGACATATGGTTTCTGCGACGAGGAAAATGCTGATCTGCAAAGGACGCCCTGACGCGAACTTCAACGCAGCGCTCCGGCTTGGCAGCCTCAAGATTCGGTGCAGACCTGTCGCTCTATGAAGCTTATTTGAACGCCACCTCACTTACTTTCCAATCTAATTTCGGATCCGTACTCGTGCTTTTAAGTCTTCAAATGTATTGCTAAACTGTTGTTTGACTTGCTCTAAAGCGCCGTGGAACGATGTCTCCTTCTCTCAATCGGCTTCATGCGGGAAGAGCAGATGCATTTTAAAAAATGTCCAATAGTATAATACTCAGCCTTTCATTGCATGTACCTAATTCTACATTGCAAAAGATCTTGCAGAGTAAAAAACAAACGACAAAAAAATTCAATGGTCAGCATGGGGATCGAACCCATGACCTTGGCGTTATTAGCACCACGCTCCTGCGAGACTTGTTAGTGACATTCAACATAATCGTGCCTCGGTGAGACCTACTACCGACTAAGCTAGCCGACCTTTTTTAGTTCTTTTAAAAAACGACTCCAAATGTTTGCATTATATACTTGTATCATCACTGAATTAAAATGATGCCAACTGAACCCTGGGAAATTGATTTTACGGACTCGCGGCTGATACTCGGCAGTACTTCCGCAGGTTTAGGCAACATGCGCTTCCATTACGCAACAAGGTCTTCTTCAAAGCTACTTTTACTACCTAGTTCAGCTCTAGATACAGTTTACGATATCTATACAATACTGCCTTCTTTCAAGAAGATAACAGTCCAGAGTTGTTTTGGCGAATCAGATGGGAGCAGGCCTGCGCCACGATGATCAAACGTTGGCGCAGAGTCTAATTCGCCGCAACATCTACCCGGAAATTCTACGATTCGATGCGAGAGCAATCAAGAGAAACCGCATTCCAACAGCTTATGACGCTAGTTGTCTAGGTGGTTTTGAGAACTTGCCTGGGAGCATGCGCTACTTCCTTCGTTCCTTTCACATCCGCGAGATCCCAACACTTTGGCAAGCCCGCTGAGCCACCAAAAATGCCTGTAAGCTGCGGACGACAACCCAACGAAGTGGATTCAAGGCAAGTTTGAGCTAGGCCTAGTGTGCACCTCCTACGACATGGTTATCGCGTACTTGCGCTTTCACACTCCTTACTCTCACTTGCGCCTGAGCTCCCCACCTCCTCAACGTCCCATTCTCCAAGCCTTCGATGTGCGAATCTGCTCCTTTCGACTTTTAACTTCATGGGCTTCCCATCGCGACGACCCAAACTCCTCTTTCTCCTCCTAATTCCTCTATGCCTCATCGTCGTTTCCTTATACCTGGGATGGTCGAATTGGGACCGCGCCTCCGAGCTGTTTCAGCCAAAACCCGAACTTCAACAACCTGCTGAAAAGCCCTCAGAACCACAAAAAGAAGAAGGCCCCGACTACTGGCTATGGGAGACCCCGACTCGATTTCACTCGCCCGCAGATCATACCTCGAATGATGTGGACCTTTGCGCCGACTTCCCTGACTACCTCTTATCCTCCGTTCAGATCGTCTTGAAAGTTGGGGCAGCCGAGCCATGGGAGCGCGTAGAGGGGCAGAAAGCGAGTATGCTGAGATGCATCCCGAACATTCTGGTCGTCTCCGATATGGACCATACCGTTGGGCCTCACCAAGCCTACGACATTCTAGCCGATTTGCCCGCTCATACGCACCTCAACGAGGACGATTACGCAATATATACTAGACAAAAGATCTTGAAGTCGGAAGGAACACTTAATGGTAGCGCCGGCGGATGGAGTCTGGATAAATATAAATTCTTACCGGAAGTGGAGCGCGCATACAAGGTGAACCCATCTGCACAATGGTTTATCTTCTTCGAAGCCGATACATATATCGTGTGGGACAATATGTTCCGACTACTGGATAACTTCGATTCTACGGCGCCGCTATACTTCGGTTCTCCATCTCCAGGTCGACACCCAGAGGGACAGGAAAAGACATGGTTTGCGTACGGAGGCGCGGGATTTGTCCTCTCTCAAGGCGCGGTCCAGAAGTTGATAGCCAGAGAGTCGGGGCCACATGGAGATTGGGTGACACCGCGCGTGAGCACACAATATGTGGATGATGTCAAGGGTGACTGCTGCGGCGACTCTGTCCTCGGATTTGCGCTATGGGAGAAGGGTGCGCGGATATCCGGACTGTGGCCCATGTTCAACCCACATCCTCTCCATGGCGTCCCGTTCAGCGAACGATACTGGTGTCAACCCGTCATCTCCATGCACAAGACACGACCGAAGGATATGCCGAAATTGTGGGAATGGGAGCAGAAGAGGAACAGAAGTGTATGTTGAACTTGTCCTACGAAACTTGAAATAAGATTGAGCTAACAGGTCGTCGCTACAGCGCCCCCTCCTCTACTCCGACCTCATCGACTTCCACAAACTCGGCACCTTCGACAAGCGCGAGAACTGGGATAACGCGGAGTGGGACGGCTGGCAAGAAGGAGATGATTCGCCCGCGCACAAATCAATCGATACATGTCGTGAAGCCTGTCTCAAAATCGGCAACTGCTTCCAATTCACCTGGCATTTCAACCGGTGCACATTCGTGCATTCGATCAGGCTAGGGCAAGCGAGGGATCCCGAGGGCGAAGAAGGCAGTGATGAGGAGAAGAAGTTTCTCTCGGGTTGGGATGTGAATAAAATAATGGGTTGGAGGAAAGAGCATGCATGTGAACGGGCGTTATGGGTTAAACCGAGCATTACGAGGATATTTTAGACTATTGGGGCTACCTGGGTATTATGGCGCGTTGGTTTTAAGGGTTTGGGTTTTAAATATTATCCCCGGTTTGAACATTTTTTGCTGATGTACGTCGAATATTAATCTTGACTCCTGCACAGCCCTTCACCGTCGTAGTCACTCGACCACTACCACTTTCCACTAACGCCCTTCACGAATCCCATCAGCCGCCGTGCCTTCCCACTCCCAATCCCATCATCTCAGTGGAACATAACCTCAGCACTCACTCCTCCTCATGCAAATGCTCCACAATCTCCTCAGGCGCCTCCAACGTCTCTCTCAAACCCTCCATGTCCCCTTCCTTTCAATCGCTTCACATACCTCCCGACATTTCTGCTCGAGTCTAAGTGTTTGGGTTCGATTCATGGCGGTCCGAGCTTCGGCGGTCAAGGTTTCGAGAAGGAGGTGGAGGAGGAGCTAAATAGTGGATAGGTGGGTCTTTCGTATCGCTGAGTGGAGCTGATTTTGGGGTAGGAGAAGGAGACGGGAGGTAGGCTTTACCTGTTTAGGTTGCTTAGTTGGGACATCGAGTCTTCCTTGTCTTTCTCGCATTTGTCGAGGAGAGATTCTACCCAAAGGATATCGGATTGCAATTGCTGGATTTTGAGGGTGTTTTGGTTGGGCGGATTCGTTTTGGGCAGTCTGGGTTCCAGGTGGATGATATGGTATGGTTTGAAAGTAGGGAGATACGGTACGATTTAATGAGGTGAAGTGAACCGATGAGTCCTCTGGGTAGGTGAGTTGGGTGAACTAGATGCTATGACATGTGACATGGACTTCTGCTGATACATTCTCTTCCATATTATGTTGTTTTCTATGAGAGCTCTTGTGCTCTTCGTTTGGTTTCACTTTTCCCTGATATAAGAGATTCTCCTATTCTATTACGAAGGACGTGTGGACTGGTCCATGTGGAACGCCCCCAAATCTTCCCTATTGCTCAGCAATTAAGCGATATCCATCATCAACATATACTGTTCTTTATCATCACTTCGAATACTGCTTAATCCCTTGCATAAAAGAGCTGCGGAAAGTGGTCTTCCTTGAGGGAAAGCGGTGGTTGAGGGAAAATCCATATATGTCCTCTCGCGTAAAGCCAGTTCGTCAGCAGGCAAGGAAGGACTTAGAGTAATTGTATATGATTTGGTCGGACTTGCACATTTCCTCCCGAAACGCGCTCTTCGGAGACCTTGTGGCAACACCTACTTCAGAATTTGAACCCAAGCTAGGAAATACAAGTCCTTTACAAAGATCAGGAATGAAGCTTTGATGAAGATGAAAAGAGGTGCCAAGTTGAGCGGCGCCTTACAGGAAGCCGATGATCTAAAGATAGAAGAGGAAACCACAACGGATCCATGAAGCTCAATATCACTATGCAGTATCAGGTAGGTGTTCAAGTTTCCTTAGGCAAATACCATTAAATCGAGTAGGTTTTAAATTTTACCAACAACCACTAATTAAATAATTGCGAAACGCTCGGTATCAACAGTTTACAGCTATTAAGCGTTCTTGCCAACAGCTGGGCTTATTGCATAAGCTGATCGCGCAGATACTAGAATTGGTAAATGAACATAGAGCTCGGACCGCTCGCTTAACCCACCCGCTAGACACCTTCGCGGGATACGCGATGGAACGATGTGTTCCCCGTATTCCAGCAAAGATTTTCGTGGTTGCACCATTTGGGAATGGGTTACGGGCCCTGGTACGACCACATGTTTGACAGAAGATACTCATTGCCCGCCCAGATCGAGTTCTCCAGATGCCTCAGCTCGCGCACGGATACGGCCCAACTCTCTGGATGGAAGAACTTGAGGGAGGCTGCCGTGATGAGAGTCCAACCATCGTAGAGCTCGAATACATGAATGGTAATCCAGTGATCGTTTACGTTCCGGACGCGGGGCAAGAGACAAGGGAAGAGGAGGCGCTGAACACATTCCTTCATGCGACTGGAAAGACGCCGGAAGAGATCGAAAAGATGAAGAACGTGAAGTGGTACTGTAAGGTGGGCTGGAGGTAGGGGTAATCTCTTGCCTACCACCGTTACTTCTATTACCTGGCTTTTATAGCTCCATCTTAGGTCCCTTATAAGTCTTCCTCGCACTCAATCCCCACCACGCTACCGCAAGGAACATGACTCCAAAGTAGACCGCTAACGACCAGTTGAATGTTTGGACCGTAACATCGCCCCCAGGAGGCCAGAACGAGAAAATCCAACCGATGAAACTATACACCAACGCGAAAACAGTGACGGGTACTCCGAACTTGCCCAATCGAAACGGACCCCATGCAATGTCCGCAGCTGGGGTTGTCAGACGACAATATAGCATGACCGTCCCCGAGACCATGAATGCAGAGTAGAAGCCCGCGACAGTCAACCCAGTGAGAGCGTTGAAGGTGACAGCTGACCCCAGGTTGATGAGGGCTAACCCGAGCGATATGAAGGCGGTAATACCAATAGCATATAGGGGAAGAGCAGTGCGGGATTCAACCTGGATAACTGTGAGCACAAATTCGATCGGTGCTGGACACTGTTTGCTCACCCTAGAGACGTAACCTGAAAATGGAACGCCGTCCTCACGCGCAAACGCCCACAACATGCGCGAGGCTGTTCCAAGTAGTCCTATAGATCCGCAAATACCCATAATGAGGATAATGCAAGTCTACGAATCCCACGAAGTCAGTATGGGACGACTCAAATGGCGAATGCAAACTTACCAAAACGGATGCACCAGGTACAGACTTTGTGATCGCATAGAACATCGAAACAAACGAAAACGATGGCCCTGCTTCAAGAATGCCGTCGGTACTGCCCATGCAGAAGAACACTACCACGAGCATGGCCCAACCGGTTACGCCGTTTACAAGCACAGTAACGATCAAGGCTCGAGGAATGACTGTGGACGCATTCTCGATCTCCTCGGCCAGATGCGTTGCACCGTCCACACCTAAGTTCGCGTTAGTCAAAGCTTCGAAAAGTCTGCCTCGGGGAGCTTACCATTGAACATATACATCAGCGTGACGGAACCAACTAGGGCTGATTGAACATCCGTCAACCCACCCAGATTCATAAAATTCTTGAACACAGCCGCCGGTTCGCTCTTCGGCGCCAAATAGATCATTACCACCAAAATTGCGAAGAACCCAACGATGTGTACAACAAACGCGACAGCTTCGAGCCAAGGGAACAGCTTGCCCAAGTAGGTATTAATCAAAATTGCGACAGCAATGACAGCATAGAAGATCAACGTCCCATGCCAAACCTTGGTCTGATAGTCTGGGTAGTTGACTTGCACGAGGGCCACGATGATGGTAGAATTGATCCAGGTCACGGAGGCGCAAGCGGCTTGCCAGGCTATCACAAGAATCCAGCCTGTAGTGTATGAGAGGAAGTTGGAGAGGCGTTTAGGGGCGAGGATGGCCACCCAGTTGTATTCTCCACCTGAGAGCGGGATCCTGGAGTAAATTAGTATCATGTCGAGAGGATGATTCCGGGACCGTACATTGATGCCATCTCTGCCATTACGAGGATCTGCGCGAGTACGCCAGTCGTGACGATTGGGAAGGCTGCGAATGCGCCGGTTGGGCCGCCGTTTATCAAAAACATTGATAGGAAGACGAGGGAGCCCTCCCACGTGAGCACTACAAAATACATCAGCGTCAACCACGCCTTACCTAATATCCAGCGGACCTACTTACTCAAAGTACACCCCAGTCCAAGGCATGATACAAGACTGAAGTTTCGCTATCCTCTCGATTAGCAAGCTGTCTATTGAGGAGGCTATTGTAGCTCACGCGAAGCTGTTGTCTCTTGCCAAAATGAGCGAGAATTTGTTCCTCACTTTTCGCGCTTCGACGGTCGGATTCTGCTTGAGAGCTTGTGGAAAGCTTGGAGTCATTTGAAGCATATTTTGTTTCCTGTGAGCCGTCCATTCTGAAAGTTGTGAGGAAGCAAGATGAGTACAGCCAAGTGTGCAATGATCTGGTCCTCGAGCGGAGGGGGGCTAGTAGGCTGATATGTTGAGCTTGGCGAGCACTCAGACTTACGCTCACACCAGCGGGATGAATAGCCAACCAGCACCCTAAACGCGGAACCCGTTAAACATGCAGGTAGCACAAGCCTTGGGGCCTTGCAATTTGGCAATCGGTGGTTGCATATGCACGCCGAACGCCGAAGGATTCGTTAATCCCTGCCCTATGGCTTCCATGCATATATTTTTGGCCCCTGCACAAACCAACTGGCTGGGTATGTAGAGGTGCTACAAGGCCATATACGGGGACTACTGAACGCCCGGCCTGTGTCCAACAAAGCGAACCATAAGCCTCTCCCACGTCTATCTGAATTGGTACCCGGCGCGAAATTTGGAACAACACCATAACTTCAAAGATTCTCACAATATGGTGTCTGTGGGAAACACCATTAGTGAGGGCCACCAAGGACCAGCCGTCGACATCGCAGTCTGGATATGCTTTATCATCTCTGGTATCGCAATAATCACCAAGATCCTAACGAAGCTGGGACGACAGCAAGATGGGATCAGGAGACTTGCTCTTGGTTCTGATGACCTAGTTTTGACGCTCACACTTGTAAGTCCTCAATGTCTTCTTATGCATGGTCGTAGACTGATTGTCGCCAGATTTTTGCTGCTGGTCAATCGCTCGCTGTATCTAGGCAGGTCGCAGCAGGCCTGGGTACATACCACGAGAGCACAGAAGCGCCGCATAGCGCACCATATGAAAAGGTAATACATCGATCCACCTGTGCTTCCACTGCTTACATCTGTAGGCTGGATATGCCTCGCAATTTTTATATGTATGCACGCTGGTTCTCGCAAAGATCGCAACATTCCTTTTCTCGCTCAAGCTCGATGCGATCCGCCAATTCCCGCGGTTGGTATACGTAGGCATGGCTTCGACGGGCCTTTGGTTTATGTACGTTGATATTTTCAATTGCACGGAGTGTTTCGCTCGTCTAATGAAGATGTAGAACGTCGATATTCTTAGTTGCATTCCAGTGTCATGGACCTCCCTTTTGGAAGATATATTCTGGCAAGTGCATAAGTCAGGTACGTTCTCAAGTTCGGAAGACTGCATCTATGCAACACTAATTTCGCTATGTAATAGCTGGGTTTTTGGACATACTTTGAAGTTGTGAATATATTGATCGATGTATTTCTTGCAGTAGTCCTTTGCCTGCTCGTCCGCGACATTCTCAAGAATCGAACTAAATACATCCTCTGGATTGTCTTTGCTGCACGAAGCCTGTAAGTTTCGGCTGTCTTGATATCCAGCCAGCATATTGAGTGTAGCTACAGAACTATCCCAGCAGTCACCCTACGCCTTTTCTACCTCTACCGACTGGATCATGGCCGCATAGGCCATGAGGAGGCACGAGCAGCCATCGCCACAGCCGTTGCAATGAACACTAGCGTCATGATCACTTGTATACCTTTCCTGAAACCGCTGATGGAGCAACTTCAACCTGGGTGGGCTACGAGCGATATCCGCTACGGCGTTGGTTACAATGTTGCCTATGGGAAGAAGAGCAGAAGTATTATTACCCACTCGGATCGCTTCCCAATGGGGTCAGTGGTGGCGTCGAGCGGAAAGAGGTCAAAACAGAGCCGTCCGATTGAGATGGGCGCTACTTTGGATAGCATTGAGCTTGACCTCCAGGAAGAGTAGAGTTAGGGGCCGTGACTTGGTACGGAAGCCAGTATCTAGGCAGCTTTGGTATCTTTTCTTAGCGTGAATAGGGTTTAATTTTAACATATCCACTGCAATTATAATCATTGGGCTGCTTAAACCTCTGATGCAGTCATCAATTGATCTACAATCATGCGGTAGGGCGGGGGTGGCAGGATTTCCATGATTGTGGCCCAGGATGGTGAGCTCATGGATCTGCTTCTGGTATCATGTACCGAATACACTCGTATGCGAGCGCAGAATGGAACTAATATCGGACAAGACACCCTGGAGAAAATGGGTCCAAAACTCGGTCGCTGCCGGGACTCGGGCGGGAATCTGCCTACAAGGCTCCCCAGCTCGAATGCGTATATATAATATATTTATGTTCCGGCGCTAGCAAAACGTTTATGAGCAAGGTACTCAGAACCTTGGGGCCCGCCCTTGTGTGGATTTCGGGACAAACGGATGCATGCACCCTTGCTTGTGTGCCTGTATTCGCTGTTCACCTCTGATATTAGAACTGGGTATCACGAAGGCCGTTGAATGTAACATCTGCAGTCAGAGTCTTGGTCCCCGAGAATGTTTCACACAAAGATTGGCCCCCAGGTGTTATGCCATTCTACCCCGCTTGCTGAGTCCAACACAGGAATTACCTTACTCCATGATCCTGATTAAGTGAATCAAGGCGCGCCGCTATAAAAGATAGCTGCCAAGGGTTCCCTCAGCTACTGCAACTCAGCTCTTGTGCCTCAGCTACTGTGTAAACGCGCAAGTTCCTCGCGCAGTGATTTCGAGAGTCTCTTCATCGAAGTAGTCGACCTCCTTCTGTACCCTACAACCATGCCGCTCGAGCATTCCCTCGTCACCGACGATGAGGACTTCTACAAGTTCGCGCCACTCATGTTCGAGGCCATCCGCCCCAACGGCTTCGTCGACGCGTGCTGGCCCAACAACTTGAGCAAGGAAGCGCAGAACCTGCACGCCAGTGGTTTCATTGCCCACAAAGGCTTTGACCCCACCGTCAAGTGGTCCAAAGTCACGGACACTGAGACTGGAGAAATCATCGGTGTCGCGCAGTGGCTCATCCTCAAGGACCAGAAGCCGCCAGAGTTTGACTTCGACGGTCCGCCGGGCACGTGGAAGGACGAGACCGAGAAGCTGTACGCTCAAGATATTTACCGGTCTTTTGTGCGCTATCGACGAGAGGTGATTCGGGATAACGAGCTCCCGATTGTGGGTAAGTGAGATGTCTTGACTGGATCATGGAACGAATATAAGCAATTAACCGTTTTCAAATAGTCCTGAGTATCATGACGGTGCACCCCAAGCATCAGTATAGGGGCGCAGGAACCTTAATGATGAAGTGGGGCACGGATCTTGCTGATGAAATCGGCGCGTTGGTATGTCTACCAGAAATCACTCGGTTCTCATCCAAACTAACCTGGCAAAGTCTGTCGTCGAAGCCACTCTTGCGGGACGCTGGCTGTACGAGAAATCAGGTTTTGAGGTCAAGCAGCATTACTCGGTGGAAGCTTCCGGGGAGCTGTCCAGAGGAATAGCACAGAGGCTGTTCTTCATGGTGAGGCCAAGGGCTGGACATACGTGAGCGTCTTCGACAATTGCAAGGGATTATGGTGCTCTTCATATGAAAATTCATGTCTGCGCCCTTATTGGGGAGGATGACCTCGCGAATGGGTCGATGCTACTCGAAGGAAAGGGAGGCTGTGCAGTAGTTCCATGAAAATGACAGTACCCTAACATACTTGAACATGAATTCTGCATCCAATTACTTGGAATATCGGGCTACGGTGGTTTTTACTGCTAAGGTTCCCATCGTACTATGTCCAACACGTCGTAGACGACAAAGACATATGGCTTGCCGGACATGAGCGCCATGAGATCACGGCGTGGTGATTCCAAGCTTGCTAACACAACGATACCGTAGTGCAAAGAATACAGTTCTAAGATAACCCATATTAATACGTATGGGGCCTATGAGTGAAGCATGAAACAGACAGGCGAGATGGTCATTGCATGAGCGGAGCGATAACGTTTTGGCAGAGTCACTGACGCGAAACTGATGTTGATAATATAGACTATATTGCTCAAGCTAAAACCAACAAGCGTAAGGCCAGGAAGACAGTCAATGGAATCATTTAGTAGCTTCTGTACAAAGCACCCTTGAAAAGCCGCCTTGTCCACCGTACGCGCTACATGTCTAGTATTTGCATTAGCCCAATGACTGACGCTGAAGGGAGTAAGAAGACCTACCAAGTTGAAAACGTATTAGAAGCAGTCCGCCGTTTTTTCGACCGCATGAACGCTTCCCGCAGGACAGGCGGTCGCGGCCGCGGCC